>PVIJ01006907.1:0-87382 GCA_004024925.1 Scalopus aquaticus | reverse complement strand
ATATACACAATGGAATACTATTCAGCATGGAAAGAAGATAAACACATGCAATTTGCAGCGACATGGATGGAATTAGAGGGGATCATACTCAGTGAAATAAGCCAGAAAGAAAGAGAAAAATATCGAATGGTTTCACTTATAACAGGACTATAGGGAGGCCGGGTGGGAGAGAGACAATCAGTGGGGAGGGGCGGGGAGGGAGGCAGAGGGAGGGAAGGAAAAGGGCACAAAATGGAATAGAAAAGAACACAAGGGACCATGAAGATGGATCACGGTGAATTGGTGGTGGGCTACCCAAGGGGAATACAAAATGTAAAAGACATAAATAACAATAAAGATATATATTTATTAAAAAAAAATTGCTCTTAGAATGGAACAGTTGGCAACCTTACCAAATTAAAATCACCTTTTTAATTTGTTCATTTTTATTTCTTGTATCATATACTTTCACATCAATACATGTAAATACCAAAATAAACATTTATTTTCATCATACAAAGCATATCTTAATATCTAGGTATGATTTAATTTCACTGTACTTACCTGAAAACTAGTTAAATTAAAAAGTCATACTTATCAGTTTATTAATAATGTGGGGCCTTGTTCATTTATTTATTCATGTTATCTATACTTATTAAACAGGTACTATAGGGCCTCCTTGGTGGCGCAGCGGTTGAGCGCTGTGCTGTGGAGCTGTCGGCAGCGGCGACGCAAGTTCGACGCCCGGCCAGGGAGAATCCCACATGGTGGGGCAGACCTCTCTCGTCTCACCCGCTGCTCCCCTGAGCAGTGTGCTTCTGATCTGCCTGTTCTGCTCCCCACTCTGTCTCTGGTGAACCCTCTCGCCACCCCACGCCTCTGGCCTGTACCCCAGCTTGTATGTAAAAAAAAAAAAAAAAAAAAAAACAGGTACTAGGTACTATATACCTCACTTAAAATACTGAGGACTAAAGCATATCTTTACTACAGACAGGATTATGATCACCCCAGAAAATCTCAGCACTTGTTGATTTTTGTTAATAATTCTAGTTAATAATTCTAGTTTCTGTAAATGTCTAAGTATTTATATATTGCCATCTGGTTGGTATCTCATTGTCTAGGACAATCCTACTTCTTTTATTCCCTAGAGTTTATTATGTTACAAATGTTGCATCAATCTGACTCGTTTCTCAGAGCTCATTTATTTTGCTTGTACTACTGGTAGTTCATCCATTATGTATTTGTTTACAGTTGCCTAGCCATTCTCCTAGATCAAGCCCATACTAGGAAACAGGTAGAACGCAGTGCTACTGTGGGTCGAGGCAGAAACAGACCACACACTGACCTTGATGTTGAGCCTGAGAAACTGCTGTAAGCTGTCTCTGGTTCTGTAGCTAGGTCACCTCAAAGGGGTTCTGAATGACTCCTCTTTGGGATAACAGATTGGCTGTAGTTCAGAGAGCTACTTGAACACCAGAGAACTGTTGTTGCATTGAGGAAATCCGAAATCTAAACAGTGCCTGCCATATAGTAGGTGCTCAATAAAATGCTATCCACTTAGCATGATTTTTTTTTTTTTTTTACTCACCAGTTCTTTATTGTTTTATATTGGTTTACAACACTTCGATCCAGAGGCCTGGAATCACACCTCCTCAGATACATTTCCCCACAATACACCCACCACCAAGGTGTCACAAAAGACCACATATTCTATGATTCCACTTACATGAAATGTCTAAAATAGGCAAATTCACAGAGACATAAAGTAGATTGGTTTTCTAGGGCTGTGGGGAGGGAGGAATATGGAGTAACTACTAATAGAGAAGGAATTTATTGTGGGTGAAAAATATTCTAAAATTTATTATGATGATGGTTACACAACTCTGTGAACATGTTAAAAGGCTTTTAAGTGTGACCTTGAAATGAAAAAACAAAACAAAACAAAACAAAAAACTGCTGTCCATAAATCCTGCACGTGGTAGTCAGCATCTCAAAATGAGGATCAAGAGTTCATGCCCATGAGCTTACATCCTATATTTCATGATTTGGCAGTAAATTAAATATTTTTCTGAATCTTTTACTTCGTATCTTTTTCTAGTTTCTCTAACCAGTCTTTTTAAAGGCTAAGTTTTTTAAAGGCTATGACTTAACTTATATTTCCTTGTGTCTTCCCAGTCCCCACCCTAAGCCAGCACTTAAAATGATATTTTAATTCGTAAAACTCAACCAAGAGTCAATCCAAACTTCTAGGGCTTTTTTCTTTTCCTCTTCTACTCCTTTTTTTTCCCGTTCGTTTTCCAGACTACTGCTAACATAAAAAATAAAAAACAACTCTGAAAGTATGCATGTTCATAGTGATTGGTATCTTCAAGAGCTTCCTGGTATGATTCCAGATCACTCTCTAGTCATTTACTCAGTCTGTACAGAATGTTGGATGTCAGCAGACGGCTACTCTTCTGAGAGAAGTGCATTGTTGTCTTAGAAAAGCAACATTTAAAACTTGCAGTAAAGTTGAATTCATAAATGCAGATATGCATGTGTCTTTTTCTGTTGGAGGACTGGGTTTTCTCTTAGAAGCAAGAGAAATTTTCTAACCTGACATACTAAGAAGTTAAGATTGTATGTTCTACTGATCTCAAATATCAATCTTTCAGTTGAACTGAAGAAGAATGCATCACCGTGGTGTTGAAATGCATGCTTATCAACATAGTAATTTCCTTTTAGGTAATATGGGTATGTATTAATAAATGGGCATTTGGCGAAACCAAGCGTTTAAACGATATTTAGGTAGCTCGTTATGTTTATTTCACTGTATGGTCTATCATAATTTCTAATGGAAAGAGAAAAAAGTGAGGATTTGTTGATTAACTTCCAGGTAGGAATTCACAGTAGAATTGTATATTAACAACCTGAACTTTCAGAGATTTAAGTTTGCTTGTTTTCTCCAGCATCTGTAATGGTCATTTTTAAAATATTGGAAGTTCATTTTACTGTTTTGTTTATGTAATATTTTAAAAATAACCCCAACCCCGATTATATTTTATTCCTCATTTGTACCAACATATTACTAATTTAATGTCCACCCTTTTGTTTCACGTCCACCCAAAAAGATTATCTCGTCCCCCTACTAGATTGTAAGCAGCTTGACATCTAGTTCTATTAACTTCTTAATTCCCATGTTTATGAAAACCTGGCTTAGTGCTTGATTCATGGGGTTTAATAAATATTGAATATATTCTGATTATTGTTACTCTGGTTTTTACTGGTAGTATCTTGGTAAGTTTTCATAAAGTGAAATATTGTAACTTTGTACCTGTATTTAGAATTAAAATGTGTCAGGTAAGGAAGGTTAGTAGTGGAAAGAATTTGGTGAAAGTATTCAATCTAAAGGCAGTCTGGTAGATGTCATTGTTTTTCAAATTGTGGATAAGGAAGCATTGGTAGACTACAATTAGTGAGATTTGTTTTAAGTAATACAGTATTATTTTTCAAAGAAAGAGACTAGGAGAGTATAAAGCATTTCATAATACTTCAAGAGACAGGTATGGTGTATTTGTGTTTGTGTATGTTATAAAACTGGGTCACAATCTAAACTGTAGATCATCATCCAAAAAAAGTTTTGAAAGAATCAGACTTTGGATATTTGCATGTTTTGTAATAATTCTGAGCCTAGAATTTCCCATCTGTATAATGGGGTTAATGATAACTATTTTGAAGGTCTAGTTTGAGGACTAATGACAAGCTCAAGTACAAAGTACCTTATGTAGGGGACTCCTTGACAATCTCAGCACTGTCAAGCTATCTCCAGCCAATGTGGCCAGAGTTAGATCCTCAGCCAGGGAGCTGACCCACATAGTGCAGTTCTGTCTCTCCAGCCCCACTGCTCCCCTCAGCGGTGTTTTTCAGTAGATCTGCCTATTCTGCTTCCCACTCTGTCTCTGGTGAATAATCTCACCCCCACACTTCTGACCTGCACCCCAGTTCTTGCATGCATAAATAAATAATGAAAAAAAACTAAAAAAAAAAAGTGCCTTACATAGTAGCTGGTTTACATAGTACACCTGCAAATGATGTTGCCTTTTACTAAAACTAATGAGTTTAAAATTTAATTGATTAGGATCTGTTCAAGTATACACAGGTTTGATTCAAGACTTGAAATATATGAAACTAATTTTTAAAATACTTTCTGATATGTAATACAATGATGTTAAAAAATAATCAATATGGTCGTTGTTTAATTAATTCACTCTTTATTGATTTTTTTCTTGAGATCATTGCTTTTAAATTCAATAAGTGTTTTAAATTTACCCATTCATTTATTCTAGTAATATTTTTAGAAGCTGGAATATGCCTAATGGAACATGACAGAAATTTTTGGTGGTTCCAGAATTGTCCTTTGAGGCCTGAAAATCTGATGAATGCCTACAAACGAAAATATTTAAAATGACATTGATTTCATATATTAAAAGGATTATCTCATGCCAGAGGAATTTTAAATGTGTTCTTGGCAGAAAGAAGAATGAAGACCAATTTATTAGAATTTAGGGAATTATAGAATTCAACTCAAACTGAGGTTTTTTTGTTTGTTTGTTTAGTTTTTTTACTTGTTTATTTGTTTTATGGCCTTTAGTAATGTCTTTAAGTGGCTTCAGATCTTGTTGGGAAACAGAATAACTTCAAGGATATCCTAGATCATAATGTACTCTCAATACATGAAAGTAGCAGTCCCCCAGAAACAATTAGTGAGAATCAGAGTTATAAAATATGTGAACTGATTTGCCTAAGGTATTTTAGAGCTAGACCCAAAACATGTATTTCTGGACTTTGAATCCACTATCCTAATACCAGTCTTATGCATTATTGCCCTGAAATGATTTTCTGAGTCTGATGGCCTCAGGCAACTGTAACATTTCTGCTCTGTGTTTTAGCCCTGGCTTGTAACTTAGTCTAGGATCTTCCATTTTCCGCCATTGGAAGGAAGTATTAGCGTAACTTTGTCAGGATGGATCAGAGAGCTGAAGGAGGCCTTATAGGTCTTTTCATTCAGGAGATTTTAAATCTCAATTCAACAATGAAATTCTTTGTTCAGACATTATTTTTAGAGTAGTTCAATCTTTAAAGCAGGTTAAAAGAGAGAACGGAGATGATCTATTTGAAATTAATATAAGGGAGCCTGAACCTCTTGCTGCCCTACCTCCCACTACCCCTCAATACAACCACCAACCTTCCAAGAAGTATCTTAACTATAAAAAAAAATCTTAATTGTTTTCATTTTACAACCAGGGTTTCTATGAATGTGGGAGTAAGGAAAAATTATTTTAGGACATTCTAGGAGAAAAACTGCTTCCTCATATAGGAAAAAAATAGCTTTGAGAGGCAGTTGAAGCAAACCTGACTCCAGTGGAGCTCAGGGGAAGGGAAGATGTAAAATATGAGGAAACCAGCCCTTGGCATGTCCCAAACAGAATGTATAAGTAACCATCAGTGGTTTAGACAAGTCCCCCTAAGATCTATTAGAAAAATGAGTCTAGAAGAGGAATGGTGTTCCTTTCATGAATTATCTGGAAATTAGTTGGAGCCTCAAAGCCTTCCCAGATGAAGCTCAATAATCTTTGGAGGAAATGGAAGAGGGGTCAAGAGCAGGTCACCATGATTTACATCGTGACAGATGTGAGAACTTAGTCCCCAGGCCAGGTTTGCTTGTTACAGACTTTTTTTTTTTTTTTTCCAATGATTACATTACCAGTGAATTCACTTCTTAAAATTTCTGGGGAACTGAAAACCCCTCAAGGTGATGACAAGTTTATAACCCATTTCAATGCTTTTTTCGTCCTGAATCCTTGATTGAATGCTTCATAGTATTTGTTGCTTCCTTGTCCAAAGACTCTTCTTGCCCGGCACCACTTACTAGCTTAGCACATGGGGGCAGTTCCCCCTCGGGAAGAAAGTAGGTCTGCGTGCCAGTGGTTCCAATCACCAGGACATTTTTCTTCAAGTCGATGGAGCATTGATGTCGTCTGAGCATATCGAGCCCAAGAAGCATGTCCATGGGCTGCTCCTCCAGGATAGAGAAAGAGCACTGTAAAAAATCACCTTCGATTTGAATCTGAGCTATATGAACTCGGCCAATAATTCTCTGCGTGCCCACTCCTTTTGCGATTCCAGCCCAGCGTCGGTCCACTAGCCGTATTATGTTACATCTTTCAGCACAGTTTTGGCTCATGATGGTCATCTGGGCACCTGAGTCAACAAAAGCCTTCAAAGGATGCCCATTCACTTTGCAGTTAATGTAGAGCATGGCCACTTGCCCGAAACTCTCCGGGGCCTCCTCCATGGCTATATTCATGTTCTCCTCAATGTTCTGCTGCCGGATTTCTTCTTCGATCTTGGCCTGAGCTTCCAGATCAAATGGGTCAGCACAAAAGAGACGAAGCCTCTCTTGTTCTCGCAGGGCCCTCTCCCTTTGCTGCTCCATTAACACCTGAGAAAACGTCTCAAGGTTTCCACTGAGCAGGGCTTCAGCCAAGGGAGGGTTGCGTTCCTTCAGCAGGGACAGGTCATGGGGATTGGCCAGCAGCATGCTTCGGATCAAGGCAGGGCTGTTCAGACCTGAAGTGGATGTCATCTTCTCTCCAGAGGCCAAACCATGGGACTGCTGGGTTGATTGTGAACGTTGCTGCTGGTGCTGCTGGTGGTGGTGGTGGTGCGGGTGGTGCCGGGAGCTGGATGTCCCGGGCATGGCTATACCAGAGAAGTCTATTCGAGGAAGGCTTGATAACCGTCCAGAAGGTCGAGGTCCCACATTCTCCTTCTGCAGTAAAACAACCACATCGCCATCTTTAAGGCCATAGGAGCCCAGGGAACAGTGATTTTCTGTGAGGAGCTGCTCCATGTAGATGATCTCGGTCTCTTCTGCTGGGATGCCGGACTCAAGCTCGCAGAGCACTCGGAAGTTGTGGAGCTCAAAATCAGGGCTGACCTGGAGGGAGAAGGTTACCTCCGAGAGGTCCCTCCGCACACAGTACACAGTGACCAGCATGGCATGGGCCCAAGAGGGCCAGGTGGGCAGAGGGCATCAGGTTGTTCACTGGCTGGCTGGGGCTGGTCTCCCTGGATGGCCTGACTTGTGCCTCGGGACTTGGTGTTTTTGTTTCCGTTCATTCACCTAGGAAGGAGGCACGGCCCTCACCAGTCTGGGGCTGCCTGCCCGTCTCAGTACCTGCTTCTGGGTCACGTGGCATGAGATGGCATGGTGGATTCCAGACGTCATTTGTATGTGTGCCGCTTGGAATTTAGAATGTCCACTCTCTTAGCAACGAAGTTACTCAGGTGTGAAGGATTCCAAGGCTACCCTTCAAAGCCAATTTAACCTGTGAGATGAACAAGGTTATTTCGACTTTTCCTAAACAAGACATACACATTTATTCTTTTCACTTGAGAATTGTATTCTACATACTTATTCCCCAAACTGGCCTTGTTTCTTACAGGCCTAGTGCTTACTGTGTACTTGATCTACGAGGTCAGGCTTGCTGCCTGCTCATGGGGATCTCACGTCCTTGGGAGACACTGACAGTGAGTGGGGACATGGAACCCTGGAGCTGAGTGCTTTTACAGGTGCGTTCTGCACAGAGGAACTGACAGGACAGAGGAGACAAGGTGGATTGAAGGATGTCCATTTTCTACACGAGTGTCACTCCAGACAAAAAGAATTACATTACAAAAGCAAGAATTCATGACAAATCCTGTTATTTCCAAAATTGGGACTTGAATTTGAATTGCAAAATATGAAGCTGGAAAAAAATTGGTTGGAGCCAACTTAAGAGAGCCATATAAATACAAGGAATTTAAATAATGCCAGTCTCTACCCCTACCCCCACCTTCAATCAGCAGCAACAATTTAAAAAAAAAAAGATGAAGAGAAAGGAAATGGAAAGCTTTGAAGTATGTGTTTATGATGTCATTTTTTTTTAAATTTGGTTGATTTAAAGGAGTTTCTTGGGACATAGGGAAAACTCAGTGGAGGGAGGAAAGCTGGCTAGGGAACTTACTGAGTGGTTCAGAGAGGGGCTATTGCTAGAATATGAAAATAACGGAAACAGTGGGGAATAAAAGCATACCTTGAGTAGAATAGACAGCATGTGTTTACCCACTGGATGTGGAATGTAAAAGACCAGCAGATGTGGCAACACAGGGCCTCTAAATGGAATGGGATTAAAAAGAAGCTGTTACCTCAGTGGGTGAGTGAGATGAGCCACTAAGAAGACCAGTCTGACATCAACTCTATAGTAAAGTCCACTGTGCCATTCTGGAGGCCAGCTCTGCCTGTTCTCTGACCCTGGGTACAATCCTCCTCCCACCAGAGTGGAGGCAGACCTGTCTGACTAGAGAGGTCATTCAAGGGCAGTGGTGAGTGGGAAGATATCCTTGAGCTCCAGTTCATTTTCTCCACATTTCATTAAGTGTTTTACACGGTAAAGAGCTTCTGCTTGCACAGCCTGATCTTCCAGGTGTATTTATTTACTCGTGAGCCCCTCCTCACTCCTTATCTCATGTTTTGTCAAAAGACTGTTACCTAGAGAAAGTTGTACCAGCAGCCTAAAGAATTTTTGGTTTTTGGCTCCTGATTCTCAGGTGGTTTTTTATGTTTTTTTTGGTGTTTTTTTTGGTTTTTGTTTTTATTCAGATGGAAGGCTACATCTCCCTCATTGCTTTAGTTACTATGATGTTTCCAGAATCATATTAACTTATATTGGCAATGTTGACTGAATGCCCAGTGTGTGAAGCATGTGCTTAGTTCTGGGGATGCACACATTTGTCTTGTTTGCTGCTGTGTTCCTAAAGTAGCTCACAATCTAGAAAGGGCCCTCTAATATCTGGAGAGCAGATAGGGAAGATGGCAAGGGCTGTGGAAAGGCTTCCTGAAAGAGTGGGGTTTAAAAGAACAGAGACAAACCACATGGGGTGGGCTGGAAGAGAGACAGAGTGAGAGTCTTTATCTGGAAGGGAAGCAGGATTTTGTGATATTTTAGGGGAAAGAAATTTTCCTCTAGAAAGTATTCATTATTTCGGGCTATTGTTCATTACCTGGAGAGATGGATGGTCATTTGACCAAACACTGTTGACACATTTCTTCTGTGGTTCTGAGCTTCTGGATAAATTCATCAGTGATCAGTAAGTTCCTCCTGACTCTGGGAGCCACTATGATGTGAGACCATAGTGTGCAAATTTGTTTCTAAGAACAGATGTGAAACTATTGTGGCTTAGATTCAAAGTTGTTCTCCCAGCCACCCCCACCATGCCTGGACAGTTTGTTCTTAAACCTTTAATAAGCTAGGCAGATAATAGAGTTTTGGGGATTTTAAACACTGGATGAAATTATTTTAGAATAAGTTTTGGGTTTGTTTCTTGTTTGTTTGTTTTTGGCAAAACAGGAATTTGAGTTGACATCAAAAGAAGCTAGCATCTTTTTTTTCCCCATAGTACTATTGCCTTGATATTGAACATAAAATTGTTACATGGTATGTTTTATCATCTTGCTGTAATTTTAACTTCTGGTGGCATTTTGCGTTTGTGTGACTTTCAGTATTATACCAGCTCTAACCAGCTAGCGCCACCATCCCAGAGATCACAGGAAGTCAGGATGGGTGGGGATCCTTCAGTTGCTCTAATCCAGAAATCCATCCAGGCTTTAAACCCCTTTAACTAAACAACCTAGAATCTGAACAGATATAAATAACCTCCTGAGGATGTTTAGATTTCTTTTATATTGTTTGACTCTTTCATTTTAGTCAGCGTTATTAGTGACTCAAATATTATATGTATAATTCTCTTCCCTTAAAATTTTAATTAAAATCTACTGATTATGTAATAAACTCAGGGATCATTGGGAGCATGTATAAATACTCTTAAGTATAACATGTTCCTAATACTGTATATATCCCTATGGCACAGGCCACTAGAAAATGAACGATCTGAATTAGCTAGTGTGCTAACTTAGATAACTGAAGGTTATTGCAGCTTTTCTTGGAGTGTGTTTTGTGAAGTATATTCTCTTACTTTTCTTTCTTTGTAAGTACAATATTGGAGCATAAGTGAATCTTTCTTTGATAAGTGAGACTCCTGCAAGGTCTCAGGGCAGTCACTCAGAAAATCAATTCTCATTGTATGGCCTAAATACCCAGAAAATAGAAAAGATGACACAAATTTCATCCGGGCCAAGTAAAGAACTCCAGAGTTATTTTTTGGCATAAATCTACAATCATACCTTTTATAAGAACTTAATGCAGCAAAAAATCCAGATAATGGATAGTTCTACTTAGTTGACATTTGAAGTACCATATCTTACTTTACAGAGCAAAATAAGTGTATTTCCTGTGTAAAATAAAGTAGCTGCATAATTAAATTATGTTAAGAAAATTTATCAGCTTGCTGTGTCTTGATTCTTTCCTTTAAATGTGTGTGTGGGGTTACTTTTGAAGTAATGTGTAATTGAGACTAATACATTTAAATCATCATTTGAGATTTTCAATTTAGGAAGGATGTCAAATTTTAAAAACTACATTCTTAGGTTAAACAACTAATTCTCCCACCATTTTTCAATTTGCTTTATAGTAATACAATAAATTATGTTAAAACTGCCTTGAATATGTAACACATTTCTTCAGATAGTTATTTATTAAACACATTGAAAGCATGCTAATAGACATTCAAGATTTTATAACTTGTTTGAAGTTTTCCTATAAGAAAAGGATAAATATTGCTCATCTTTGAAGATTAAATACCATAATAAGACCTCTTATATAAATTTATAAATGTATTGTTGAAAAATCCTTGAGATCTTAGAATTTTGTATATCAGTCTTCTGGCAATTCAGCTCATGTTTTTTCTTCCTTATTAGGAGACAGACTGGAGAAATGACACATGTACACACATACATGTACTTGAGAGAAAGAACATGTGTTAGATGTTCCCATTACTTTGAAAGTGCAATTTAAAGATTATGTCATTTTCAGCAAGAATAATTTTTATGATATCTTTTTATTCATTGCCTTACTTTATGGATTATCTTTTTAACATTTTATCATGGAAAAGATACATCTTTAATTATATAATGCATGTTGAAAATAATATAATCTCTTGCTAACTTGACTATTTCAAAATATGTGCTTTACAAATCTGTATATGCATCTGCATGAACACGTGTATGTGTATACTTACATAATTTCTTGATGACTTTTTACTTTTTCAAAATATCTGCGTTCCAAATCTAAACCCACACGTGTATTTATACTTATCTTTGAGAAAGCTTAATGTTATGATTTTGTACTTTATGATTATTTCAGTGGTCTCAATCATATAAAAATTACATATCTGTGGGACACACACCTTTCCATTGAAGACTTGAAGATTACTTACAATTTATGAGAAGAACATTCATAGATTAAATAAATTTAGCATAGCAAATTAAAAACAGAATAAAATTGATTTATATCTTTATGGGTATCTTGTTTCTTAGCTTGCCATGTACCTTAGAAAAAGAATGTTTTCATCTTCTTGTTTCTGTTGTGTGGAAAATAACCATGTAACACAAAATTGTAACAGTAAAGATAGTAGGGTCTTATGTTTTGAATTCAACTGTAATTGAGGAAACTAGTTCAAACAATTTTTATAGTAACAAACAGATCTCTTAAAAACGCTGTCACTCCAACTTAAAAATACTAATGTTACCTATTTATAAGTTCAAGTACATTGAACTTCAACATGAATTGTCCATGTCAGAAATTTGTTAGATGTGCTATTTATTAATGCAGGTCATTTACAAGGATTTAGGTAGTTAGGCATTGTCCTGAAAAATGAAAAACAAGAAACTACCTGGTTACTTCTCATGTGATGTTAATATTTGATCAACAAAATATGACCTCTTTTATAGAATAGTGGTTTTGGTTGTGGAGAGGGGGGCAGTTATGAGCTTTTTATTGAGGTAACATTAGTTTACAACACCATATAGGTTCCTGGGGTACATTTCCTCACTATGCCCATCAACAAATATCCAAACATCATCCACCCACAATGAGTTGCCCCTTCTAATCATTCCTATTCCCCGGTAACCCCCATTCTGTAGTCAGGTCTTAGGGTTTGTTTTGGTTTCCTTTATATACTACAAATGAGTGAAATCATATGGCATTTATCTTATTCTGTTATTCTGACTTATTTCACTTGGCCTAATTCCCTAAAGATCTATCAAAATATTAACTAAAGAACCTGTCTTATGCCTATCTCTTCTAGGATAGTTGATTTAAAAAAAAAAAAAAGACATTTCTGAGCATGTTTCTTAACCTCCAAGAGCCATTGTATATACATTAGATTAAGACAACTTTTTAAAGGCTAAACTGAACTTTTAACTTTTAGTCAAACATTTTTTACTAAAACTGTTGGTAATAGAAGAACAAAGTAACAATTAGGCAAGGACAACTATACATCTCAAATTTCAGTTTGCCATGTAATAACTTTATAATTATTAAAACAGAAGATAAACACATTTCAAAATTTTTCACAAATTTGGGCCTCCCTGGTGGCGCAACGGGTTAGGCGCAGCACTGTGGAGCTGTCGGCGGCTGCAGTGCAGGTTAGATGCCAGGCGCGGTGATACCCACATGACACAGCAGACCTCTCCTGCCTCGCCCGCTGCTCCCCTCAGCAGTTTATTTTGGTCCATCTGCCTGTTCTGCTTCCCACTCTGTCTCTGGTGAACCCTCTCATCACCCCATGCCTCTGGCCTGCACCCCAGCTTGTATGCATAAATTAATTAATTAATCTTTAAATTTTTTTTTTTTCACAAATTCACATGCATGCTTAAGAACTGACAACAGGTCATGTCAGCTATATGATTCTGGAAACAGACTACAGTAAGGTAAAGTTTATTGCCACAGTAAGTTTCTTTCTCTATTCATTCATTTCTTCCTTGCAATTTTCTAAACAATGGTGGACCACTGTGCTAAGAGAGGACAATGCAAATCAGCACCTTATTTTTTTTAAAGATTTATTTATTTTTGCATACAAGCTGGGGTACAGGCCAGAGGCGTGGGGTGGTAAGAGGTTCACCAGAGACAGAGTGGGGAGCAGAACAGGCAGATAAATGGAAATACCCCGCCAAGGGGAACAGCAGGCAAGGCAGGAGAGGTCTGCTATGCCATGTGGGAATCTTCCCGACCGGGCGTCGAACTCGTGTCTCCGTGTCTCCACTGGAGACAGCTCCACAGAGCAGCGCTTAACCTCTGCGCCACCAGGGAGGCCCTGAAGTCAGCACCTTATTAAGTCTTTAATATACACTTATTTTAGAAATGGTATCTTTATTTCATTAGAACTATTGATGTGAGACATTTCCTCCATTAAGTTTTTTTTGTTGTTGATGATGCCAACCTATTTCCACCTTAAAGCTCCAAAGTTCTACACAGGCTCTTAATCTAAAAGTGTAACCAAAAATACTTGACTGAAGTAACCACAGAGCTACACCTTGAACAGGAGCTCACATAAGAGAATGGCACTACATTCCCTGATCATCTTTTTGCACTACTGCCAGGAGAATGATGCTAAGGTTTGAAACCACTATATGGGCTTTCCTCTTAGTTCTAATTTGTTATAGCTTTGTTTAGTATCTGCATATTTAGGTTAGGTTTCCTGCCATTCAGGGATGAACTCAGAAACTTGTTAATAATTTCTCATAGTAAACATTTCATCACCACTTCCTATCAGCAGGTCAGTGGACTAGGAACTTAGAGGACAGAAGGATGAATGAGGGTTTCTTCCCTTTCAAAAAGACATCTTCTTGGGGAGATAAGACTCATGTACTTTAAATTGTGTTCTGTAGTAGAAATTAATATGCTAAATAAAATGCTGTGTTTGCTTAGAAGAGATAAAGGTTCTACATTTGCAGGGTAGGGAGTGTAAAGAGTGTATAGCACAGTGCAGAGTGTTCTCAGGAGACGGTGCTCCTGAAGTGAAGTCACAGCCACAGTTAGATTTTACCTACCTGGGTCTGGAGGAACACTCCTTTCCTTGATCTATGGTACCGCTCCCTTGAACCCTTTCTCCTTGCACACACGTACATTATTACCCTGTGGATTTTTACCTCATAGATGCCATTGCCAAATGATGCAATGAGATGGTGGGGTTGGCTCAGAAAAGAGCAGTTTTGCCTTTCTAAAAAGCAGTCTTCCAACCCCAGCATTCCCACAGCCCTCACACAGACCCAAACAGAATAGAAGTACATGGTTCTTGCTGGTAGAGAACCTGGCAAGCTCCTATTTCATGTGACAGTCTGTACTGTACATGAACTGAAATCTGTGTGTGTCTTTTTCTCATCTCACCTCCATTGACTTTAGAGTTAGTGAAGATCCCTTTAAGGCTTTGGCATATCAGTGTTTGATTCTTAACCTTTGTAACTCTCTACCACATGGAGATATCTTACTAGAAAGTGGAAAAGGGTTGCATTAGGAATTTCCAGAAGTCCTTGTGAGTGCATGCATATAATGCATATAATGGATAGATAACATACTTTAACTTTGAAGATGGTAATGTTACTCTACAGAAATCTGTGATACGTTGCAAACTTTCTGAAAGTAACTAGTTTTCATATTATACACATACCCTTCCCTCTGACACCTCAGAATTCTATCCATAGGGTACAGAGAAATGGTATTCATAATAACGAAACAGGATAATGCCTCCGGGCACTATTCATGTCACCCAAAAGCAGATTCTATCCCAAGTCACTTCATTTATGGTGACACTTTAGGTTCAGCTAACTTTATAGCCTGGGCGTGAGTTAGTTTCCTGACAGTACACAGAGTAAAAAGATCTCCAATAAGCAAAAAAGTCTATTTCCACTACAACAACATTGCTCAATTGGATAGTTTTTCTATTACATGCATGATATGTGATGTTTCCACCACTGTCTTATAAAGACAAAATTTCCAGATTGTTGTTTATGTAGCTGTCTCTCTTCTAAACAGCAGCTGAGTTAATTGATCACTGTGGTAATTAGCATGGCGAAAGCCCATCTGTCTGTAAGATTTAATTGTATTCCAACCATGAAAATGAGAAACAAAGCCAGATAAATAAAAGCTTCATTTTAAAAAAAAATAGTAAATTAAAGAGAAACCAACCCAAACTTCTATTTTTCTCAGGAAAATCAAATCTAACAGCCCAGATACAAGGATAATGCTTTCTGAGAACATCTAAATGACATCAGGTCCTGAGCATTTTCTTTTTTATTATTAGAATAGTTTGGGAGTGTCTGTGTCTCCATAGACTCTCTCCATTCTGAGACATGAAACTCCCCTGCCTGCCCTTTTTCCATTATCATTTCCATTCCATTTACGAATATTCTATTTCACTCAGCTCATAAAATGTGCTTAACTGCTGATATGCTCTTGTTTACGCGTGTATTGGTGAAATATTTCAGTGCTGCTGATTCACAAAACATAAGTATTCTTTCTTTGGAGGCCTCCAGAGGATGGGAACTAATCAGAGGAGCCATGTGCCCTGGTTTTCAAATCAGAGACCAATTTCTGATGTTGAAGTGAAAGAAGATAGGGTCATTGTTTTTTTTTTTTTTTTTCTTTACAACTGTAAGTAAAATGGAAGAGAAATGTCTCAGGCAACCCTAGGCAAAATGCGTTTGTCTTTTGTTTTTCTGTATTTCTTTCTTTAGAATACTATGAACTTTGAACAAAGACATAGTTTTCTTTCATGAGTTTATTAGAGTGTTTTTCATCTAGAATGCAGAGTTGAGACCAGTCCTTCATGCCTGTGGCTGAGACTCTGAACCGCATTCTAAGGATAACTCGTAAATGACTGCTTATGCAACATGAGTTAGTTACGCTGACATTCAGCGTCAGAAAGTGAAGACCTGCTGGCCTGATTTCTGAAATGAAATCTGGACTCTCAAGCCATTTCTCTTTAAAATGTTTAAAACAAACAGGATCATCATCTCCTGAATTTGTAGCAAGCCAGTCTGAATTTAAAAAAAGGACACAGTGATGACTATGAGAAGGGGGAATAATTTGTGTTTGTTGGGATGGATATGTAACAAAGTTATCTATCAGTAACCCTTAGGCCTCTCCCTTCTCTTCTAGTCCTGGGTAAGATCATTCTTTTATTTTATCTAAAATAACTAGGATCATCCTAGATACAAAATAACTCAATTAGAGAAAAAGAATTTATGCTGTCTTTTTAACAAAATAGGCTCTAAGCAAATCACTTCTTATAAAAGGGGCTGTGCGTTCTGGTTTTTGAAAACACTGACTCATTCTGCTTCTATGACCAAGAAAGTAGTTCAGCAATGCACAGGCATCTTCATAAACTAATGTCAAAAATGGAATAGTGACTTTTGGGACAAAGTGGATGGACCTCAACGTGATTATGTTAAGTGATGTAAGTCAGAAAGTGAAAGACATCGCATGGTTTTACTCATCTGTGAAATATAAATAATAAAACAATATACACAGGTAAAATACAGCAGGAATAAATTTTGCACTTAGAGGGAATGGGTGGAGTGAGGAGAGGGCTGGGGAAGAGGCAGAGAGGTACTGATACAGGTAGTGTGGTGGAAGGTGCGTAGAACATTTGCACACATGGAAGAGTAAATATTTAATCCCCCAATTTTTTTTTCAAAAATCATTTTTTTTCCAAAGATAACCTATCTTGATTCCATTATAAAATGGCAGTATCTTCTATCTGTAGTTCTGGTAAAACAGTCACGCAAACTCATACACAAAATACTGGATAAGAGATATAGATCGATTAGATTTTATCTAATTAATTTTATCTAATGTGGTGGCTTTGAAGTTATAAAAGTAGAGTTTAAGGTCTTTGGATTTGTCAGTTTTATCTGTGTGCCCTTGAACAGAACATTTATTTCTCTGATCCTCATTATCCTCTTATATAAAATGGGGTGAAGACAATCATCTTGTCTATAGGATTTTTGTGTAGATTTACTGTATACTTTCAGTACTTTCATACTGTCAGTGTGTCTTGTAAATAGAAAAGCATTCTAGCAAAGTAAATCCTTTATCCTCATAGAATTAGGAAATGTTATGAACAGCCTGGAAAAGTTAAGAAGGCGGAATTTATAAATCATAACAGAAATATGTGGATTAAGTTTTCAGCCCTATTGTCTTTTGTGCTCTCATACTTACTCCCTTCAACCTTTCACTCCAGGCTACGCAGCTTAGTAATGAGATTTGGTCACCAAATCTATTTCAAAACCAGGAGGGTTCTATCCTTAAAAAGCTAAAGAAATACATCTCTTAATAGTGTATTTTTAAAGTACTTGTATTCATTATCATTTTTAATCAGAGCAATTTACAAGGTATACTTGTAGGTTAAAGGTAGAAGATAGAGCAACCCTGTTCATAAGGTACTTGCAGAATTACTAAGCAGACAGAACACATTGCAAAGACAATCCATTCACCATCACTAAGAGAAGAAAAGTGTTGCATCCTAAATTGAGTTATTATTGCTTATATTGTGAGCTACCAAACTGTTGGGGTGGATGGATGGCAAGGAAATAAGTCTAATCCTTCCCATACATTATGCTTCAGAATCATGGAAGAATGAGCCTCAGTCCACAGGGCACTGACCTTAATGAGCTTTTTAAAAACAGAAATTAAAAAAAAAAAAACTCAAACAGATTGCAGACTTGAGCAAGTCAAGCACTCAGAGTGGGTGCCCAGAAACGTCTGGGCTAGGCAATATAACCATGAAGGGATGAGGTTTGCAAGGCCAGGGTATGCTTTGCACAACTGAGAACAACTATCTAGAAATTCCCATAAAGAACTCATGTTAGATGGAGGCTGAGGAATAGCAGATATAATCTCGGAACAGGCCCTTCTAACTTTTTTGATGATACACCTCATTAGTTTAAAACA
The DNA here is from genome assembly GCA_004024925.1 of Scalopus aquaticus. Taxonomy (NCBI): domain Eukaryota; kingdom Metazoa; phylum Chordata; class Mammalia; order Eulipotyphla; family Talpidae; genus Scalopus; species Scalopus aquaticus. The sequence continues at coordinate 69,473 of PVIJ01006907.1, read as the reverse complement.
AAAAATGAAACTAATTTTGATCAGCCTCTCAATATGTGTATATAAATTATATGAATACTGTATAACATTATAAAATATATGAAGCATCAACATTTTAAGTGGAATTGTTGAAATAAATGTAAATGAAATTTCAACTATTTTTTTCCTGTCTTCCCCAATGAATCTGGATGTGTAAGAACCCGATTTATGAGACTATTAGAAGGCAGTTACATTTCGGAAGTGTTGAGTGTCTGGCCAAGAAGCATGATGCCGTAGAGGACACATACCTAAAGAAAACATCTCCTTGAGATGCACCGCACAGTACCAGCATACCACGGCACATCCCTGGGAGTAGACAACCCTTCCTAATACAGTGTCAGCAGGTGGAGGTGAAGGGAGCATAGTGTGACACCAGAGTGCAGAGGCAGGAGCAAACGCACTAGTGGTAGGTGCCGCCTGTCCACCTCAGCCTGGCCACCCCGATGTACTGGTTAATGAGGCAAAATGCAGAGAGCATCCACGGACTGTGTAGGGAAGTCACCTGGGACCTGCCGGTCAGCTGGTGAGTGGCCCTGAGAATAGAAGGAGGAAATGAGGAAAGGTTTAGAAAAACTTTAGCTCTGCATCCTAGTGATTAGAGAAGTTTGCCAGTTCTTTAGATAGACAGTACTGCTGAATGAAGCTGTTATTTTTGGAGGCTTGTGCTTTTGTTTGTTTATTTGTTTATACATTTATATATATAAACATTTATATATATACATTTATATATATAAATGTATATATATATGTGTGTATATATATATAACATCATTGTTTATTTTTGTACATGTTTGCTTTCTCTTCTCAGGTGTAGTCTCCATAGAATTCCCACCACCAGTTCACCAGTGCACCATCACCATAGTCCCTTGTGCTCTTCCCACCCTTGTTTTCATTCCTCTCCCTCCCCTGCGGAATGTCTCCAATTTATAGTTGCCTTTTAATTTTGTTTTTTTTTAATTTATTGTTGTTATTTTTTCCTTGATCCTTTATTTTGTTCCCCTATAGTCCTCCTATAAGTGAAACCCTCCAATATTTTTCTTTCCCCTTCCAACTTATTTCACTGAACATAATCCCTTCCAGCTCCATCTATGTTCATGTGAATAGCATGAACTTATCTTTTTTGATTTCTGAATAGTATTCCATTGTGTATATATACCACATCTTCTTGATCAGTCATCTATTTTTGAGCAGTTGTTTCCATATCTTACCTGTTATAAATAGTGCTGTGATAAACATAGGGTACAGGTATCCTTTGATTTAATGTTTTTGTGTCCTTTGGGTATATTACTAGGAGTGGAATTTCTGGGTCATATGATAGCTCCATTTTTAGTAATTTAAGGAACCTTCATACAGATTTCCATAGTGGTTGGACCAGGTTGCAGTCCCACCAGCAGTACAGGAAACTTCCTTTTTCTTCACATCCTTCTCAAGGCTTGTGCTTTTGAAGCAGACACTCTCTGCTCATCTCATAAGCCGACCTTGGTGTTCCTGTCCACATGGACAGCTCCCATTTCCTGTGCCCCTTGGCTTGGTGTCTCTGGCTTGGGGTGCTTCCTCAGCCCTCCTCCTCCCCCTGGGAATTCTGGGGGCTTTAAGGGACAACTCTTAAGGAGTGAAAATAAGGTGTAGTGGACAAATGCCCCAGTGTCTCTGTCTATCTACAGAGTGACTCTAAAGTACATTCTGTGTGGTTCCCCAGAAGGATGGACTGTATACAGTTGCTTACAGCAGTGAGGTTAGATTTTCTCCCTGCTGGTGTCTGGTCATCACCTTTTCTCACTTGGGCTTCTTGGAAAGCCCTTCCAAATAAAGACCATTTGCACCCGAACTGATAGATTGGGGAGGGGAAGTTATATATTCACCTAATGTGTTGTGTGTATTTTTCTCAATTTATTTCTTCTGTAATCTAGTTTGTATTATCTTTTACAAAAAGGTATACACAGTGTATTTAGACTTAATTTCCTCAAGTTCTTGGTGTCTGCATCAGGGTTCAGCATGGCTCTGTAGCTTATTAATTCTACAGGATCTGTAACAGTGTACTTGCCTGTTTTTTCTAATGGATTCAGGTTCCAAAGTGTCCCCTCAGTTGATCTCACATACTTGGGAATTACAATATGGAATAAAGTGCATCAGGCAGGCCATTTGACAATCATTAAGGATGTAGACTGGATACACTAAGGTTTAGTCCCTACTTTGGCACTTTTCATTCTGCACATAAACGACCTTACATTTAAAGCAGCATCTCAATGTCATTACCATGAAGACTCATGAGAAATACACAAGACATTGGTTTGGGGGCTTATTTTATTTTATTTTATTTATTTATTTATTTTTAATATATATATTTATTGTTATTTATATCTTTTACATTTTGTATTCCCCTTGGGTAACCCACCACCAATTCACCTGTGATCCATCTCCATGGTCTCTTGTGTTCTTTTCTACTCCATTTTGTGCCCTTATCCTCCCCCTCCCCCCACCCCGCCCCCAAGTGTCTCTCTCCTATTTGGTTTCCCTATAGTCCTGTTATAAGTGAAACCATTCGATATTTTTCTCTTTCTTTCTGGCTTGTTTCGCTGAGTATGATCCCCTCTAATTCCATCCATGTCGCTGCAAATTGCATGTGTTTATCTTCTTTGAATGCTGAATAGTATTCCATTGTGTATATGTACAACATCTTCTTGATCCAATCATCTATTTTTGGACATCTGGGTTGCTTCCATACCTTTGCTATTGTGAACAGTGCCGTAATGAACATATGGGTGCATGTATCCTTTTGGATTAGTGTTTTTGTGTCCTTTGGGTAGATTCCCAAAAGTGGTATTGTTGGGTCATATGGAAGCTCCATGTTGAGCAGTTTGAGGAATCGCCATACAGCTTTCCATAGTGGTTGGATCAGAAAGCTTCTGTACAGCAAAAGAGACATTAACCAAAACAAACAGACACCCTACCAACTGGGAAAAGATTTTTGCACACAGTACATCTGATAAAGGACTGATAACAAATATTTACAAGGAACTCACACAACTCAACAAAAACAAAGCCAACAACCCAGTCAAAAAATGGGCAGAAGAGCTAAAAAGGCACTTCTCCAAAGAAGAAAAGCAAATGGCCAACAGATATATGAAAAAATGCTCAACATCACTTATAATTAAGGATTGCAAATCAAAACCACTATGATATACCATCTCACACCTGTGAGGATGGCACACATTAAAAATATAGGAAACCAACAAATGCTGGAAAGGATGTGGAGAAAAAGGAACTCTTCTCCACTGCTGGTGGGAATGTGAACTGGGGGCTTATTTTATAGCATTAATGACGTGATAATTCTTGGTGTAGGATGTCTCCAGATTTTGCCTACAACTTCTCAACATCAGTTCTTAACTAACGATTATATAGCTCTGTCACTTACGCGTACAAATAGGTAATTTGTATGCACATTTTTGACAGAGGCCTTATGTGTTTCTCTCATTGTTTTCACAATATTAGCAAACATTAGAGAGAAACTGATTTTAATATCAGTTATTTGTATGCAATTCAGTTGACTTACAGTGCTTTCAAAAAAAATTCATAGTCTCTGGCCAATTTGTTTTACATGTGAAATATGAACAGAACAGCAGCATAGTAAATAATAAAATACAGTGTTGTTTCATTTTTATTTGTATCATAGTACTATCTTCAAACATATTCTTAAGTGTATACTTGGAGATAGTGGTCTTTTTTTTTTTTAAACATTTATTTATTTATGTATATAAGCTGAGGTGCAGGCCAGAAGCATGGGGCGGCAAGAGAGTTCACCAGAGACAGAGTGGGGAGCAGAACAGACAGATCGACAGAAATACACTACTGAGTGGGGCAGTGGGCAAGGCAGGAGAGGTCTGCCGCACCATGTGGGAATCTCTCTTCTGCCAGGCGTCGAATTCTTGTTACTGCTGCCAACAGCTCCACAGCACAGCACCTAAACACTGTGCCACCAGGGAGGCCCGGTAGTGGTCTTTTTTATTTACTATTTTAGTGACCCGATTTATAGCACAATGTGAAATCCCCATCACTAAAGGCTAACTCATATATTGTGTGAGGTCTTTTAGTTCATGAGGGTCTTCACTACTGTGATATTTTCATCTCAAAGCTGGAGTTAATTATATACAAGTAACACATGTGTTTAAGTTTACAAAATATTGTTAAGAGCAAAGATATTGAAGAAACATTTGGTATCATACTAGCACTAGTCAAAGTGAGTCAAGTTTGTTCACCTTTTTTTCCTTAGGTGAGCAATGTTTGTACGTTAAAATATGGCTAATGTTAGAGATAAAGGTTGTGCTAATTTCACTCTGAATTTTACTTTTCAAATATAATAGTTTCTGAGAAATTTCTGTGGTTAATATATAAGTTATAATAAGCTTTTTACCAGCCTATTAAATTCAAATTGAGAGTTCACGCTGGCTATAATGCTAGTTCATAGTTGGAATCAAAATGGTAAGCATCTGTGTGGCAAATCTCCAGATGTTTACTTCGTCGTTATTCTATGTCTACGTAGTGTGTCTCATGAAAAAAAAAAAAATTATGTGACATTTCTTAATAGTGGATTGTCTTTACATGATCTTAAGTTGGGACATTAGGAGAATGTGTAAAATTTATTAAGAATAGATCAGTAGTGTGCTTTTATTAAGAAAAAGCCAGAACTATTGATTAAAAAAAAAAAGTCAATGCCATCTTTTTCCCTTGGACTCAAAATCACCCCTTCTTGAATGTTGTCCAGTTGATAGGAGCAGTTCTCAACTGGTTACACTGGTCAACAAATTTTTTACAAAAATCATATAACTGAAATAAAATCAGTAATCTCCTATCAATTTGTATGTGCTCAACATGAATATGACAAATTCTAATTTTGGCTCTAGTTGTTTTTCTTTTTGTAATCTGCAAAAAATTGATGTTTACACCATGAAATGCATGCCAATCACTGGTCAACAAATTTTTACAAAAGTCCTGTTACAGAAATAAAATTAGTCATTTTCTATCAATTTGTATGTGCTCAACACAAATATGACAGTCAAATTCTAATTTTGGCTCTAGTTTTTTTTTTTTTTTTGGAAACCTGCAATAAATTGATGTTTACATCACGAAATGCATGCCTATAGTAATAGGCCTACGGTTAATACCTGTAAAGACATAGATTACTTCTTAGATTTCGCTTGTCTCTTGTACAGCTGTTCAGGACCATCTCTGGGGAGTGTCCAGCAGTAGTCAGCCAGCATTGTACTGGACCATTTTCCCTGGTATCTTTGTTCCATTGATGCGCTATCTTGATGAAAACGTTCGCCACGTTCATCACTAACCATACCACAGTTTTCAGGGAAGAAATCCAGACGGGAATGAAGGAAGTGGATCTTTAGAGATATATTGCAGTCAAGTTTCTGATACTGCTTCAACATGTCTTCTACTAGTTCCTTGTAGTTTTCTGCCCTAACATTCCCAAGAAAGTTTGTAGACACTAGGCGAAAAGCATTCCATGCTTGTTTCGGATCACCCGGCAGCAAGTTGTTGAACCGGTCATCTCAATGCAAATGGAATGTTTGGGTAGACTAGTCTCAACTTCTTTTGCTTCGTTATTTCACTGGAAAGAGGAAGAACCAAGCATAAGTAATAGTCTTTTATATGGTTACTTGGTTCTCTCCACACCATGGGGACTGCAAATGGCATTGATGGTCTTTTCCCATTTAACCACTGTGAAAGCTGTGCTGTACATGTAGCACAGCATAGATGTGGGGCCCAAGGCTTGTCTTAGTCACCAACCTTGCATCTGAAGTAAAGATGATAAGCCTTCTTCACTTGAGAAGTGATACCTTTCTTCTGGCTGGCAAATGTCACTTCCCCACAAATAGAGCAGAAATTGTCCACGCTATTAACACACTTTCGAGGCATGACTGTTCTGTATTGTCCCTAAATGGATAAAATAGTAAGAGTTCTATGGAACAGTAGCTGAAACTGTCTGGCACAAAGTGTGAAATATTTTCAATGTTCAACCTTTCTGACGGGGCTTTATATAGCACACTGCTGACATCAGCTTTCTTCAGCAGCCACCTGGCAGTAGCATTGCATTGCGTCAGAAAATGATGCAGTCAACTCTGAATGATGTGTGCATGATGGTATCGTGCAATGTGATGCAATATTACATCATTCTGGGCTGATTTAGGATGTTTTTTGCAGTCCTACTGGATAAATTTACATGGTGAAACATAAAATGAATTGTATGAAATATCTTCAAAACGAGAGCTAATGAAAAATGTTCAGGGTTATATTCATGTTCAGCACACCAAGATACTACAGATTAGGGCCCTTTTAATTCAGTAATGATCTCACTGTTCACCAGTGTTATGTAAGTCAGTCTTTGGTGAATTGAATGAGATGGAAGAAACTTTGCCTTAATTGCAAAAGGTAGATTGATTCAATCGTTTGAGTTCAAGAGCTCCCAGAAAGGACTGGATGATTGAGATTCATTTTGAAATGCCTTTGAGCAGAGAACTTTGTAGTTCAGACAGATGTAAATACAACACTGCTCAGAAGCCATCTTTGTTGCTTATCTTGCAGCTGTTATTTCCTAGAGATACTGGTTACTTAATTATCTTTATTCCTGAATATATCTAAGGTCATAGTTGCAGCAGATTTTTAATTATATACAAAGCTATACAAAGTGGAACATTTCACCCTGGGGAACCCCTCCCTCCCAAATGACTGTAGCCACTTTATTATGTGAACTGCTGCAGTTTGGCTATGGTTGCTAAATCAAAAGGTCTGTGGATATGTTTTGTTCCTTTGGGCAATAGTTGTTCCATAATTTTCAGTTTTGAGTAACTGGAAATATAAACCAATAACTTTGAAGAAAGAAAAATGATCTTTACATTTTTATGTAGTTATACCCCCATAGTATCCAGGAAACTTGAATAACAACAGCAAAAAATAACCTATAAATTTAGTGTGTGTGTACATACCTAGATTTAACTAAGTATTTGTTAAAGTTCAATATATACATGAAAGATTGGCTTAACATTGGAAACACAGAAACCAAGATAAAACATTGTTTCACTTTTATTTTTGTAAAATTTATGGTCAGATTTTCCCCTTCTCACCATGCAATTGGAGCCAAGTATTTTAGATACTGACATAGGAGATTGGAATAGTAAAGCCATGCTCTATTAGTGCTCCAGAAGGAATGTGTTACTGCACTTTCATGATCTAAAAAACAACTGTGAAAGCGTTATTCTGTAAGCAGTCCTCTTTGTCCAGTCTACTCACAGCAGCTGCATAAATCAATGCAGTTGTCTCTCCAAGCCATTGAGTCCAAATATCAGTCTTGAACACTATCCTAATGGGATCCATTAAGTTAGAACTGTGAAGGAAAATGCAAAGAATAGTAGGAGATCAACTGAGTCCACGCTGTGGAAAAAGGATTCTACTTTTACTTTAACATACTGCTTTAAGAAAGCAAGTTGAAACATATACATTATTCTTATGCATTCTATTGTTAGCTTGAAATCCCTCCTTTTTAGGAAAGATCAAAGTCTGTTATATCCCAATGTGAATCAGTTTTCTTTCATTTTGGTCTTTGTGCATTATATTCTGGTTTTGTTCTTTGCTATACTTAATGAGGAGAAAATAATGAAAGAGAATCTTTTCCTTGCATCAGGGAACTGAGGGGGATGATTACCACTTACGGAATCAGGAATTTTTCATACCCCCCTTTCATACCCTTGTGCTGCGCATGAGACTGGTTGTGAATACCTCTTCCACTATGCCATAGTCAAGATGGCACCATCCATCCAACAATCTCCATCTTACTTCTTCCTCTAACTTGACTCTTAGAAGACACCCTTAAATATATGTGTGTGTGTGTGTGTGTGTGTGTGTGTGTGTGTGTATTAGTTAGTTGTGTGCAGAACTGTGTAACAGCCATCCCCCAATTCAGTGATTTAAAACAAAAATTATTTATTCTGGGAGGCCTCCCACCATGGCCTAGGGGTTAAGTCTCAGCACAACTATTGTGAAAGCTTACCACCAAGGCCTGAGTTTGATCCCAGGCCAGGTAGCTGACCCACATGGCCCTGCAGGTCTCTCCTGTCTCACCCACTGCTCCCCTCAGCAGTATATTTCAGTAAATCTGTCTGGTCTGCTCCCCACTCTGTCTCTGGTGAATCTTCTCACCCCTTCCCTGCACATCTGGCCTGCACCCAGTTCTTCTATGCATAAATAAAATCTTTAAGGGCCTTCCTAGTGGTGCAACGGTTTAAGTCGCAGCACTGTGAAGCTATCCAGAGCCACTGCAGCACAAGATTGATCCCCAGCCAGGAGCTTCCCACATGGCGCAGCAGACCTCTCCTGCCTCTCTCACTGCTCTCCTCAGCAGTGTATTTCAGTCAGTCTGCCTGTTCTGCTCCCCATTCTCTCTCTTGTGAATCCTCTCATCCCCTCACACCTCTGGCCTATACACTGGCTTGTATGCATAAATAAATAAATCTTTAAAAAATATCTTTAAAAAATATATTTATTCTAACTCATGTGTCCAGGGTCAAGTGGAGTTGGCCATGTCTAGTCTAAGCTTGAGTGAACGGTGTTGGCCACACATGTGCTCCATGTCTTTTATTTTTCCCTAAAAGGCACTATCTAATACACGTACTATTCATGCAATAATAGGCTTAGAATTGACCCACCCATACTTCTGCCTGCATTCTGTTGTCTCAATCAAGTTAAATCCCCAAGCCCAACATCAATGAGGTAGAATGATGAAGAAGTGGACTGTCTAACAACTAGAAAGTCACATGACAAAGAATGTGGAAAGGTTGAAGCATTGGAACAGTAATGAAATCTACCATAGTATGTGCTTAAGAACTGGCCCCTGTGCCCTTTCCTTTTAAGACAGTGCTTTGCAAGGAATCTCTAAAATACATCCATAATTATTAAAACTAGTGGTTCAATAGGTGAGACTTAAGTGAATCAATGCATTTCTAATTCCCTCAAACAGTACAGCTCAAATGTAATGGGTGCACCTGCTGCCTTGGACTCTTGGTTATTAGTCCACAATAAGGTAAGGAACTTGCATCAAATGCAGATTAACCGTGGCCCTAAGTACAGTGCTTAGTTTGTTTAAATTGCTTCTATTTTGGCATAAATAACAGAAAATTATTTTTCACAATTCTGGAATCTAGAAGTTGGAGATCAGGATGCCAACATGGTTGCGTTCTGATGAGGACCTTCTTCCATTTAGCAGATGACTAAGTTGTCGTTTTATCCTCACATGAGAGAAAGAGCAACTATCTTTCTAGACTCTTCTTATAAATGCACTAATCCCATTCATGACCCATTGATGACTAATCCCATTTTCATGACCTAGTATGTCTCAAAGGTCATACCTACAAATAGCATCATATTAAGAATTAGATTTCGACATATGAGTTGGGTAGGACATAGCTATTCAGCCCATTACAGTTCAACCAAAGAACAAAGTTCTTTGAATACCAGAACAACTAATTCAAAAAAGAAATTTTCAGCCCCAATAAGCTTAGGATTATTGCTGTCTCGGGAACATTCAGAAGAATATACAGTAAGTAAAACTTGTATATAATATACCTAGTATGCATTCTTTATTTAAAAAACTAATTGTACTTAATAATTACTATAAACCATTAATGATGCATAAGTATTTTAAATTTGTTACAACAAACTGTTAGCTGAGATAAGTTTTCTAATAATCATAAGATCAATAACATTTGAGAGATGGGTTTTGCACATTAAATTATTTTTGTAACAGTAATTTTTTGATAAAAGAAGTGATATGTTGATTTTCAATCTTACTCAAGTTCCTCATCGTGTAGAAACAGACCTTTTCTCCAAAGCAGACCAAATCTCCAGTACTGAAGTTAAAGCATAATGAAGATAGTACCTTTATACTGACATTAATTGTCCTGTCTATGTGAAACTGTCCCATCAGTGGTACAGATTCTTGCAAGGAACGATAGGATAATACAATACATTTAAAACTTGGCATTTCTGTGAAGGCATAAGAAAAATGTATTTTAAAATATGACCATTTTCTAAGCCCTGTCCTCTTAAAATATATTCATTTCCCTAGATCTAAATAGAAAAATAAGTTTTCCATTGATTTTTCAACATAGCCTGGAAACATTTATTGTGTTCCCTGATGTGTACTAGGTACCTATCAAAAGCCAACTGTAATATAGTAAGTTATTGCTGTTGTTAGCACTCATCTGCTTTGGTACACGTTTTATCTCATTCTTGTTAGACTAGAACACTTACTCTATATTTTACTTTCATTTAGGACCTATCAATAAATTATTTGTTGTATCTTTGGGAGATTAAGTAGCTAAAATCAGGTCATACTTTATGGGGTTTATATTTTTAGTGTATTGTGTCAACAGTCACAGTCATCTCATAGTTGTTAGGCAAAATTAATGAACTAGCCTGTGGCCTAACATGTTTTGAAATAATGTCAAGGAGAGCCAAACTTAAAATATTAAGTATATGTCTCTGCCTCATATTTTATTACAAATGTTTCTTCTACTCTCTGGAGCAATAAATTAAGCTAAGAAACTGCCTCACCATTCTTTGAACTCCTAAAATGTTTTCTGCCTGAATTCACTGTTTCCTTACTCCTTTCTGTTATTTTACTGTGTGTCTAACTCAATGACATTTCCTCCCATGTCTGCTTTACATTTTTAAAGCATTTGTACATGTGGGAGTGGGGAGACCTTATAATAATCCCATGGACAAGTTAATGTCGTCACTATTTTGCACCTGGAAGAAAATGCCCATTACATTAGATGATTTTTTCCCCCCAGAAACAAACATCTGGAAGGTAATACAAAGCACTCTACAAAGACATAATTTTAAAAAAGATGGCTCACTGTCACTATGGTGGTGGGAGAACTAAGGGACTCCTCATGAGGGGAGAAATAAAATACTGTTAAAAAATTAACAATTTCAGAAAATTAATATAAATAATTAAAGATTTTTTTTTAAAAAGCTCATTCATATTAGCTGCAATAGGGGTGCCAAATGTAGCATGTGTATGTGTTCATTTACCTCCCTTCCATGTTCAGGATAGCTAATAGTCACACATGCTATTCTTTCCCCCAAAGCATACTTGCAATCTTGGAAACCTTCCAATCCTCTACTCCAGAAAGAGTGTGATCATTTTTTGAAGTTTACGTTCAGGAATACATGGATTTGATTTTCTATTTTTATATCTTGCTTTGTTAAGAATCATATCTTTTGTATTTGTGCTCTATAACATCTACCATTTTACTTTGCAAAAGTACAATAAATGAGAAATAAAGAGCCTTCCTGATGGCGCAGCAGGTTAAGTCTCAGCACTATGAAGCTGTCCACAGCCACTGCAGCACGAGTTCTATACCCGGCCAGGGAGCTGACCCACATGGCGCAGGAGACCTCTCATGCCTCGCCCACTGATCCCCCTCAGCAGCGTATTTTGGTAGATCTGCCTGTTCTGCTCCCCACTCTGTCTCTGGTGAATCCTCTCACCAGAGAGGATTCTGGCCTATACCCAGTTCTTGTATGCATAAATAAATAAATCTTTTTAAAATATGAGAAATAAGTACAAGTCATAATATGAAAGAATTTGGGTTACCATACTCATCGATTGCTTTATTTCTCAGACATTATTGGATCAACTTTTGGACCAGGCCCTGGAAGATTCATTTCAAAAGTGAATTCCTTTGTTAGGACATGAAAGGTAGCAGCAAAGGACAAGCCTTAATAGACAGGGTGTGTGGAGGCCAAGGTCCTTGAGGTGTAAAGATGTGGCTGACTGTCCTCAGCCCTGAGGGTTGAACTCTGTATTATGTGAGTTGTGCAGATACCCTTTCTGCTTTTCCCCTGCCCTCCCAGAAAAAAACATTTTAGTTTACAGAAGTAGGGTTTGTGAATTCTGGCTTCAAAACTGCAAATGAACCTGTCAGTCAACAAATGGACTGATAGCTTATCTTTTGAGTTGTTTCCTCGTGTTTATAAATGCACGTAAGTGTCTGGCTTCAAGAATATTCTGACTTTCATCCGTTTGTCCAATAAATATTTATTAAAAGCTTCCTATTATCTCCTGTTTGGTCCTGATAAAGCAGTAAATGAGACTCAGTCCTTATTTTCCTGAAGCTTACAAGCTGGGCAATGGAAAGCAGGAAAAGGATGAGTGTTTCAGGCAGAGTCGATAAAATAGCACATGTTAAATTTTCTGTCACAATGCCCACCCCAAGAAATGTATGTTTTCCCTACCTCTGCCCCTTTCCCCACATACCATATCGACATATGACCTTGTTAATTTCTTAATCTAAAAGTCCCTCTCAATTACCCATAATTACTCACCAGCAAGAGCAACAATAGTCATTGCACTAATTTTCAAATTTTTCTAGAGCAGACATATATCTCAACAGCAAACCTTTACAAGGGGGGGAACACCTTTACAAAAGGGCCTGTATAACAGATGCAAGAGTCATTTCTGTAACACACATACGATTAAATATTTATTCAATTACAATTAAGTAGTGTTTTTTTTTTTTCTGTGAGACTCTAATGGATACAGCTCTATATGACTTCAGTGCTTCCTCACAAATATCACCATCTTGGTGTAAGTACTGGGATAAAGATGTAGGCAATGTCAGCTAATAAATCTCTGTAGATGTGTTCAATATCCCAGGCACCCACAAAGGAGCCCATAGTGAGAGAAAAGGTCAAGACTTCCACACTTCATTTACTGTTTCTTAAATTCTTTCATTCTTGAGTGTCTGGGGATTTGAGGATCACCAGTTGAAAGACCTATCCTTTGTTTCCATAATGGCGTGGTGTGGGACTTCATGGGGCAATGCTGTGTAGCCCATGGTGAATGCTAGCCTGGAAGCCCCCAGTGGGGAAGGTAGATGAGGACTAACGTTGTGACTGAAATGGACTGAGACTCAGCCTTCTGTGGATGGGTCAGGTCTTTCTATCTGCTGCCCTTGGTATTTTTTTTTCTCGGGGTAATAGACAGGGAAGACAACCAAAGAATGTCAATGGATAGTTCTAAAGAAAGAGATTTCTGAGGACTAAAATCATAAAAGTTTTCCTCACAAAATTCACTTTACAATGACCCGTACTTCTTGAATAATTCTACAGGCTAAGATGGAAGAAGGATTTTTCACGTCAAGCAGATTATAAACTCCCTTTTCAGAGCAAGAACAGCATCCATTTGATGTTTTCATGCTAACGGTGGTTGTGGAACTCTGGCCAAGTCAATGTAGCATGCACTCAGAAACCATTTAGTGATCAAATATATATATATTCAGTGGCCTTTAAGAAAAAAGAATCGATTTATTTTTGCGTAGAAGAGCTGGGGTTTAGGCCAGAGGTACAGGGGTAAGAGTATTCACCAGAGACAGTGGGGAGCAGAAAAGGCGATTTACTGAAACACACTGCTAAGGGGAGCAGTGGATGAGACAGGAGAGGTCTGCTGCACCATGTGGGTCAGTTCCCTGGCTGGGGATCGAACTCCTTCGAGGTGAGCCAGAGCAGTGATAGCACTGATACTTAACCCCTAAGCCACCAGGGAGACCCTATTTTCAGTGGCCTTTTAACCCTTGATAAAAACACAAAAGCACACACTAGTTAAAAAACTCCTGCCATGGATGATCTGGTCAACTTCTTTCCTGCTTCTTTGTTTTTCCTCCCCTGGTGGGTAGAAGGAGCTTCCAGGAGATGCAGCCCAGATGCAGCTGTGTGTATGTGATCATTAGCAGTGACTCCATTCCCCTGGGCTGCACTGGAGCAGGCCCAGGAATGTGTCCACATTCTGGCCAGTGAGGCAAAGGGAAACCTGTTTGGGGGTAGGCATGAGCTTCGAGAAATCTTTCTGCTTGGAAAAAAAAAAAAAAGATTCAGGTGGATGAAAGCCTTTTCTTTGACCTCTACATCAGCTGTGTGGGGTGGGGATAGCAGGAGCCTCTGGAGCTCTCTGTCCAGGTTGGAGGAGAGCAGCTCATGGTCCCAGACTGGCAGAGCAGGGGAGCAGAGGTCCCTGGCTGGGCCCCAGAGCCCTGCATTAACCAACCCTGGATATGGTTAAACTCCAGACTTCCTGCAAGAGCTGCCACCTTTTCTTTTTCGAGTCATTTTTAGCTGGGTCATCTGTTACTTGCAACCTAAATTAACCTGTGAGATCAGTGGATTCACTGAGGAAATAGTTCTTGAGAGCTACTACTCTTCAAAAATTGTTAAATTGAGTGTCCGTTGAGATTTCAGATTCCGTGTTATAAACATGAAATGGATCATGAAATCCAGCTGGTATTCAGTGTAGTTTCCATACAGATTCCATATGCATGAAAGGATTTTCATGAGTCTGTTTTTAAGCAATGTGAAAATAGAAATGGAAAATGTGTGGATAACTAAATTGGACAGCCATACAAAACTCTCCCACAAGATCATAATCTGGTGACATATCCCACTGTGTTTAATGTGTACTAATAGTCAGGTACTTTTTATTCAGTTTTCACACTTTCCAAAATCCTTTTTTTGTTGTTGTTGTTTTGTTTTGTTTTGTTTTTGGTGCCTCCTGATATAATGTAGAGACATATACTAGAAAATCATGCTGTTGAAGGGACTGATTTATTTAGGGAAAATATCAAATAGATGCTTTTCCTTAGTGCACAGGTGTTTTAATGTGCTTTTCTTAAATATATAAATTCCACATACAAAGGCAGTGTTGTCATTTCTTTTTTATTTTGAAGTACCAGAAGAGATGACCTATAGTTCATCTTGCCTCCAAGATTGGTCTTTTTTTTTTTTAAAGATTAGCTCGAAATGTAGCTTTTTTTCACACCTGAGACCACTTGAGAATAAACAAAATCTACATTTCTTTTTCAAGCAGCAGCCCGTCAATCTTAGACGAAAACAGAAGCTTGTTTCAGCCTGAACTTCTTACAGGATGACATCTGTAGCAATCTCACAGAAGATTTGTGGCTCCCAATTTAAAAGACAGAATTTCGACTTACCACAGAGAATGCACAATAATGTGAAAGATACAAATAAAATTTTTTTTAAAATAGTGTCCAAACATAAAAAAAAAAAAAGAATTTACTGAGATATTCCAGAATAAAATCTGGTAAGAATTAAGAGCATTTTAATGAATAAAATAAAAAATAAAAATTTAAAAGCAATTTTAATGAATAAAATAAAATAAAATGTCCTAAAATAACACTTCAGAGCAGCAGATAGACCCACAATATCCTTGAAACTTTAAGATGATAAGTATACCAATTGCTGTTATTTTCCTTTCCAACAATTATAATAACAGAAGAATTTAAAACTTGCCAATTCTCCTCAGTATTATCATACTTAGAACCAGCACATGAGCCCTCCCACTATCTCCATGCAGCCCCTGGCTCCTGCCAGGCATCCTTTGAGATCTCAACAAATGTTTATGGAATGATAGACTACTTTGGGTCTTATCCCAGAAAATAACTTCAGGTTTCTTTTGTGCAGGTCATGTAAGAGATTATGTGATTATTATTTATAGATAGGTTCCCGGGGAAGCCAGACAGATGCTGGTATATCATTAATCATTTCTTCCATATAGGTTCTCATTTTTCCAGCAGCAACCACAGTAGGCTTTTGCAGATACCTGTTTGGCCTCACAGATTCCTTTTAACAATTTATGTACACCTAGTTCCATCATTCTCAATATTCACTAAATGATGGTATGAATTGTCCTTTGTTAAAAAACCAGACATGTCCTCCCATCTCATCTAAAAAAAAATGATTTTAGATCACCACAGGAATAGCTCAACAAGAGAGCAAGCTTGCCTTATGTCGCCTTATATTTCATAAGCCAAAGGTAGAGTGCCAGTACTTATACTAATCTCTAAAACATAAATATGCATTTGAATATTTACAAGTTCCCAATTTGATGGTCTGACTACATCCAAACATATGGCCACGTCTCAGTTGTTTAAACCTAGTTTTTCTTATCAAAGTGAACGTTATTTGCTGTTAAATTTTTGCTTTAAATTTATGGTTATAGGGTGATCAGGGTAATCTCACTTGTGATAGAAAACCATCGACTGCAGTATCATCCATCAACTCACTCAATTCCTTTATTTTTTCATCTATCTACTCCTGCAACACACACCTTAATGTCTGCTAGATGCTGGGTCCCGTGCATAGTCCTAGGGTGCAGTTCAGCTTGCTTTTATGTGCTGACCAGCACAACTGGTGTGTAAGGTACTGAACTGAGAATAAAATCTGGTGGATGTTAATATCATATATTCGGCTCTTCCTCGCCCTCAGTCTGCTTCACTGATTCACAGAAATCTGATTGTCTACTTAAAGTTTAGATAGGTGATACAATTAAAATAATTCATGATGTCAAGAAATAAACAGAATGAAAGTTGTCTCGTGTAGCTTCACAGGGCAACAGCATTGGGAGAGGCACAGGCTAAAAGAATGATTACTCAAAGTCCAAGTAGTGAGAGGCCTAGAGGGGCTTACAAAAAAAGGTGCAGCCCTGATCCTTGGGCAGTCTCATATTTATTTATAGCCAGGTTCAGAAAGGTGGGCAGGTACATGGAGTAATGTACAGGTGTGGGGGTGCGATATCAGGGATGCATTATTGTCTGGTGCAAGCTAGGGTGGAGTGACAAGGGACTGTTGCTTGGGAGGCACCATAGTTCCTGCTAATCAAAGCATACTATCTCTAATCCCTATTCTTACCTAACTTTCTGCTAATCTTTACAAGTAAGGTATTCTAGCTGATTTTGTTAATCTGGCCATGTCTAATCTGGCCATGTCTGTCTGCTGTTTTCAGCAGATACTGGTTTCCCAGTATGTTCCTTTTCCTCATACCAGGGATTTTGCCCTGGTGAGAATCCTCCTGCCTGACTGTACTTTGGCTTGATCAGCAGGAACTCTGGGCACCAAGACAACAGGCCCTATAACGAGGATGGCCAAGGATCCCACAGTCTCACATATAATTAGGCAAGCAACTTTCTGTTCCTGAACAAGTAGAATCATCAAGAACTAATGTCTATGGTTCCATTGAACTTCAAATATACCAGTAAACATGAAGCACTTACTATAGTAACTGGAACATATTTAGTAAATATTAGCTTTTGTGCAAATTGCTACTTGAATTTCTCGTTCACAGATACTCTGAAGAATTTGTTAATGATGTGCTATGTAATTTAATTTGTCCAGAGATTTCTTTGTTCCCAGAGAGGTAAACCACCCAATTTCTCTATGTTCCCTTCAAACAATTATTTAGTTAACAAGTATTTATTAGGTAACCACTGTGACAAATACTGCTATCTAGAAATGTATGATCTTGTTGAACAGGCAAGCGGAAAGCAAAATGTAAAGTAACAAGGAGACCTAAACTGTGATTCATTGTTAAAATGAATAATTTGAACAAGCATTGGCAAAAACCTGCTTCTGTGTCTTGTGTTTCTGGGCCTGGGACAGACAGTGAATCAGTTCCACTTTTCCCCATTTAATGTAGACATGGGCTCAGAATACTGCTTCAGATAGTATTGCACAAAGTATCCTCATTCCTGTGTATTTGCTGGATAAAACTCTTAACAAGACAAGTTCTAAAGATCAAGATGATCTAACTTTTTTTTTTTTTTCTGTCACCACCACATTCCTTTTCTTCCCCCATAACCATCGAGTCTTCATGTCTTAATCCTGGCCCCTACCCATTTCTCCACTGATCATCTACCACCATGGTGGTGATTTATAATAAAATAACAGTGAGATGTGTGTGTGGATACATCTGTTTGCATTCCACTGGCCTAAGCTCATCACATGGAGAGACCTAACATGTCAAGGACCTGGAAAAAAAGTAAAAAAAAAAAAAAAAACTAGAGGGCCTTCCTGGTGGTGCAGGGGTTAAAGTCTCAGTGCTATTGCCAGTCACTGAAACATGAGTTCGATCCCCAGCCAGGGGACTGACCAACATGGTGCAGCAGACCTCTCCTGTCTCCCCGCTGCTCCCCTCAGCAGTATATTTCAGTTGATCTGTCTGTTCTGCTCCCCACTCTGTCTCTGGTGAATCTTCTCATTCCCTGAACCTCTGGCCTTACCTCAGACCTTTGTAAAAATAAATAAAAAATAGATCTTTTTTGTTTTAAAAGAAAGAAATAGAAGAGAGCTAGAAATGGAGGGGTAGGTCTAGTGACCACTAAATGCTTAGCTTATTTTCACGTACTGAACTGAAGGCTTGACTTGTCTTGTTTTGCAAGTCAAGTCTTCATTTGGAAGATTCCACGGAGGAGGCTTCCCTGACCAGGTAACAATATTGAAAACAGGGCCTCCCTGGTGGCGCAGTGGTTAAGTGCTGCGCTGTGGAGCTGTCGGCAGCAGCGATGCGAGTTCGATGCCCGGCTGGGGAGAATCCCACATGGTGCGGCAGACCTCTCCTGCCTCGCCCACTGCTCCCCTCAGCAGTGTATTTCTGATCTGCCTGTTCTGCTCCCCACTCTGTCTCTGGTGAAGCCTCTCACCGCTCCACACCTCTGGCCTGTACCCCAGCTGTATGTATAAATAAATAAATCTTAAAATGTATATATATATTGAAAACACTTGAGATTTGTCAAGGAAACAAAAACTTGTTTCATTCTAAAGAATCCACTATATAACTGGCATTTACTTAGTAATGACTTTTATGAGGGGAAAATCCACACTGAAAGCACGCAAAACTATTCTTTAACAAAATGGTAATTGCATGAATTTTCCATAAAAGCATAACCTCTATTTCATTATCCCAGTTAAAGTCCATGTGTCAGCATTTTTTTAATTGAGTCTCAAAAGTCTTCAAATTGACTCTGTCCTACAGGGTTGATGCATAGCTCTGAGGGATGTGCCCTTTTTCATGACCTTGTGTGTGACCTTGATCTGCTTAATTTAGCATATTTAGAGCTCAAAAGAGTTTTAAGGGATTTTGAAGAATACTGGGAATTCATCTGCATTTTCTGTTTAATTGTCATATTTTTAGCTTACATGTATTATGTATCACTAGAGTTAATTCTCTTGAAAGCTACTTTTAACAGATAGCTATTTATTACTATCACAATGAATGAAATATTTGCATTAATATCTCATAGCTTTGACAATCCCTTGATGTATTCTGAGATATATAGTAATTTATACTGTCTTTAATTTTATTGTCTGAAGAAGAAAGGGAATTTGTTTTCTGAAATCTCAATGATAAATCAAAATTTAACTGTATTTAGTTGTATATATTGTCTCATCTTTGGTTCTATAAAGTTCTTGATTATTTCTTTATTAGTGAAGATAGATGAGATATTTCTCATCTATTTATTTATTACATGTACATCTTTTTCTGTATTAATTTTTATGCACAAAAACTTCATTTTATTGCTGCATCACTTTATACAGGCATTTTAAGAGGCAATTAGATATCCAAATATAAGTTGTAATTTACCCATATATGGTGCCACAAATATCTGATGAGGAGTCAGATGAATAGATAATCTCCTATGCATAACTAAATGCACAAAAACCAAATTTATGATGTCCCAGTTTGTTCTGCTTCCTAACATCTGAACAGGTACCTTTAGCAATAATTGTAAGATCTTTCACTATTTTGAAATGTTGACAAGTGAAAAAAGTGTTCAGGAATTCAGTGAATTTGGTATTGAAAAATCACTACACCTATAAATAACGCTAAAGCCTTATAATTTAATAAACATTTAAATATAATTAAATATATTCAAAATGTGTTTCTATATGTTATGTGATATATAGCAATGTGTATATTTAATATAGATATGTACAACTGTAATGAACCATGTAATCTTTGTATTAAATTGCAGTTAGTTTTCTCCTAGGAGCTGATGAGTCCTTTGGTTAGATGTGACTAAGAAAATGCTTGCTTTTCCCACTCGAATCAGGTTTTTAATCATATTTCAAGATCATCTCTGTTCTTGACTATTCAATCCCACATCAACTCTGCTAAACTTGTTACTTCCTCCTAAAACTTACCCTGTGAAATAATTTCTGAAAATGTTCAGTCTCTGGGAATATTTGAAGGTCATACTTTAAATGTTCTTCCTTGTCAGTTTGAGAATTTGGTTTTCCTGTAATAAACACTTGGAAGAAAAAAAAATGTTAAATTCAGCTCTTCCTGCATTATTTCTGTTTGGCTTTGCATCCTTTTATATCTCTGTGCTTTATTAGCAGTGGCTAATGCAGATATATTTGTATCTATGATTGTTTTGTTCATTGTGCATTAAATAGCATGATTGTAGATATCTCCCCCTTCAGCAACCTTTTATTCTATAAAACTTTAATTCTTTATTTTCTGTCATGCCAGTCAGCATTGTGCTCCCCATTTCTCACAGTTGTTCTGAATGTTACTATTTCATTTTTTCATGTTCTTTACATGAAAACATTAGCACAATACAGAAAGACAACAGTAGAAGATGAGAGAATTATCAGAGTTAATTAACATGAATTATCCTAACACAATAAAATATAACATGGCTATTTTAAGGTCAGTCTTTATTTTTAACCACCCTTGATTTTAACTTTCTAAAACTAGACCAAAAATCATTTCCTTTCTAATTTTGGAATCACTTCTGTAATCTACCTATGAAATAAAAGCTATATGAATGAAAGAGTGTAATTATTCATTGTTACCTAATGACAAAACAAATCCTTATACCTTAAGGATTAGCATGTGAAGGAATAATAAGTATTGACGTAATACTTTGGGCATTACTACTGCACTCCTGGAGACTATTTGTGGCAGATGTTCAAAATGACTTTATGGTACTTTTTTCTATTTTTCGATGGGCTGTTTTCAGAGTGTTACCATGACAATGTTATTTATAAAACTCTTGATTTGTGCCAAAAGGAATTGCAATTAAAAAAAAAAAAGATATGTAACTCGCAAACAATCAACTCCCTCACCCCAAAATCTTCCTAAACAGAAAAGTTTTTGTATTGCTACTGAATTTAAAAAAAAAAATCTCTGCAGGAGGATTCTAACAAAATATCTGAACTTGAATCAGTTTCACTCTTGAGTGGCTTCATAGCAAGGTGAATACAGGTGAGTGGCAATTTTAGAGATGGTGCCTGGGCTTCTGGAAGACAGTTGTCGCCAACCATATGGGCCAGGTGTTAACCCAGACTTCTTCCATGAAGATCTTGCCACTCACATTCCTAGGAGGACATGAGTTCATTGACGGCAAGCTTTGGTGCCCTAAGAAACACTAAATCATTGCAAAAGTTTTCAGCTTTGTTTTCACCTGTGGCAGTGATTCCCATGATGAGACACCACCCTGTGCTTTTAAAGTTAGGAAGCAACTTATGGGAAATGATTGAAATAAAATCATTTGAACTCCAGTTGTGTATTTTAGGGTCCTTGTACAAATTGACCTGTTCATTTTAAAATTAGGGACTTCCCTCCCAACTTTCTTTCAGTCTCCGTTTTTCCACAAGACACCGCGTGTAGGCAGTGAAGTACTGTTTTATGTCGTAGGACACTTTTCTGTACTATATTGTTGAAGGAGAGTACAAAGATGTTTTCAATAGCTTAGTAATTATAATAATAGATTAGACAAAACATAGACCTAACCTTGGTTTGTCTTTCTGAGCTTGCTATTCTAAATGAGATGTGAGCAGATAGGAGAATCTGTGGGATCTAGTTAGTTAGTTACCTGACTTCATATATTGATCAATAGATCTGATAGTAGTTCCAAAAACAACAGTAAACTGTCCTGTTGTTGTTTTTTTAATTGTTATATGATTACAACCTTTATTTCACTAGTCACCAACATCAGTTCTTCAATGTTTTCAGCTAACATATTATGATATTAAGCTAATCATATGTACAGCTACATACAATTGCTTTAATCATTCTGATGACTGGCTTAGCAAACAAGCCTGCCATGTGATCAGGCTGTGACTGAATCTCCTTGGGTGACAACTTTGTCCAACAGTGGTGCACTTTCACTATAGGGTAGCTGGTAGTGACTACTTTCACAGTGAGAATTTTTTTTATTATTTACATGGAAAATCACTGAAACAGTGTATAAGATCAGTGCTATTATCCCTGACTCTGCGAAGAGGTGGTGTCTACTTTGGTCTTCACTGGGAATAGACAGAAGATTATAAAGACACAGTTCTGGGAAGGATCTGCTGTAGGCTGCCTTACTAAGCTCCCCACCACCTCATCCTTTGGTGACAAGAGCAGAGAAGCCATAATTTAGAGTTTCCTACATTGCTGTATATGCCGGCATCCCTCATTTCTTTCTTGACCACAGCTCTCTACAGTCTGCCACAGTCTGGTAGTGGTGAACATGTAGTACAGGTTTCTAGTGACAATGAACAGAATAGGAGGTCATCATTTCATATTATTGTCTACAGCAGATGTCAGGCAGTCACTTCAATGGAATTATGCCCCAAATAATCGTAAAAGATTCTTGTGACATGTGTCCCCACAAAAGTCAGGCCCACTAACTACGTAGAAATTGAATTTTGGAAGAAAGATGTTTGGGGCATTTTTCAACTCCACTTCTGATAAAACTTCTTTATTTGTTATCTTCAAAATGCCTGTTAGCTCTGAATATGCAGTATTTGCAGTAACCATCCAACCATGTATGTATTTAATAGAAATATTCTTAGTGTTTCCATATCACCAGACTGCCAAGACCCTGGAGTAATGTTGTTGCACAAGACATAGGTCTTTCCCTCAAGAAATTTAATATTCTGCATGACTTTTTGTTTTTTTTTCCTATGATACTTGCAAATAAATTATAAAATGCCTTTGCAATTCCTTTGTTACTTTATCTCTTGTACCTTACCAACCTCAGAGAGAAGCCTCCTATTTGCTTTAAAAGGAAATGTTAGAAAGAAATTTTCTACATTAAAACAAAATTATTTAAATTCCTCCATAATGTGTTTAGCAGTAATTGATGTGCTCAGTGGCTAGTTAAGTGCCTGAGACAGTTTTCACGTTGAAAAGAAACATTTGCTAAGTAATGTGCTTAAACAACTTACCAAAATCATCATTTTTACTCTGATTTTTGATAACAGCATATAATTATATGTAATGTCATTTTTAGGTAGAAACTGTTTATCCCATGAAAGATTTTGGATTTTAGATTCTGTTGTCCCACCACTGATTCACTTTCTATTAGCCATGGTCAAACCACTAGCAGTTCTGTCTCCTTGAGGAAAAATTGTTGAAGTATCATATAAGCCTAAAAGGAATCTTAAATGCTGCATTTTCCAGCCCTCTAAAGTATTGGTTTAGGAAACAAAAGCCAAGATGACCTGGTATCTAAGGCGGCTATTAATTGTATTGGGAGAAAGGCACCTGGACTAGAAGGTGACAGACCTAGGTTCAAACTCAACTCCTACAGATACCATCCTCCCATTCTTTTGACTTGCAAACAAATTACTTTAACTTCTCTCTGGTGGTTTCCCTAGCTGTAACAAAATAAATGAAAGTTAAAAGAAAAAAACAGAATAATAGCAATGACATTTACCGCCTATTGTTTTGTCAACATATTTTTGATAGGCTTATAAAGTCGTATGCTTGTAAACTGTGCTGCAGCTGACACAGCCTGAGTAGTCTTACTGTGGTGGTTTAGCAGAAGTGGGGCTGTATGGCTTCTCTGTCCTTTGACTACATTCTGGACATTATTTCTGTGATACTTTGTATGGTCATAGAACAGTCATTTTACCAATGCAATTTGTAATAAATCCCTTTGCAACTTGGGACTATCCTGATTCAAAAAGCACTTTTTCGCTCTTGGCTTGTAGTTACAGAATACAGGATTTGTGACTATCAGCCGTGCTGCTGGCTCCTGGATGTCTTACAAGGACAATGTGGCCATATGTCGGCACTCTTCCACTGAATTCATGTAAGGTGGCACACTATACAACTATGTCATAGTCTGTTCCTAGGGAGTCAGTGATCCAATGTCTTCATTCTTACTTCAGCAGCTCAGCATTTGCCCTTCACTTCATGTTGTCACAGATACTATGATGTGAGAAGAAATAAAAGTATTACCATTATTTATAATTTGTGATAATGTACTGCCAAATGCATCTGTTGGGATCAGGAATGACTAGTCCATAAAATTGGGAAAGCTGGATTAAGGGTGGGACTCAGTTGCTCAATGTCAAAGGCCTTTTGGTACAGGTCATTGTGTACTGATGATGTCCTGGAGAGGCTCTAAGGCCAAAGACAGGAAGGTGAGTCTAGGATGGATGATCAGGATGTAAGCTGGAAGTCGAACATAAGATATGGAGTCCAAGCAAGGAGATGTAGGAACCAAGAATTCAAAGGTAAGAAGCAAAATAGTAGAAAGTATGAGATGATCAGTGATTCTCAAACTTCGGGGATCGTCAGAATCACCTAGAGGGCTTATTGAAATAAACTGTGCTGCGTCCTCCTGAGCATTTCTACTTCAGTAGGGCTGAGTGAGGCTCCCCACTAACACTAATGCTGCTGCTCTGGGGAACACATTTTAAGCGTCATTGATCTAGATGAATCCCAGGGGTGAATAGTAGTGTCAGCAGGTGAGATACTTTCGTCAACCACTGAGATACTTGGTTGGGTGATCTGAGCTTGCTTAGAGAGTTAGGAATGAATAAACAAATCGAACATTTTGGCTTTTGTTTTAACTTTTATTGGCTTATTTTATAGAAAGTCATATTGCTACTGACCTTTGAGAGTTCTTGTCTGGTTTTATTGATATAATGAAAGGAACTTAGAGGGTTCAAGCAAGGAATATTTATTGGGGACCACACGACAGGAGGGACCAGCAGCTGCCTTGAGCCACACTCTAGGCCTGAGAGAGGTGGGGTCCTGGTTTGATGAGGTTAATCACTAAGGTGAGGTAGGAGGAAAGCAGGATGGAGGGTCTGTTTCTCACTGGTGATTGGCTGACTGTCCTGTCTCACTGGTGATTGGCTGACTGTCCTGTTAAACTGGGACTCCACAGCAGGAAGGGAACAAATATAGACCAAATTCTGGGCCAGGTAATGATACGAATAGCTCAAAGTTTATATGGATGTGAACCTCCTTCTGTATTACAATGCAAAGTAGGAATGTATATTCTTGCTTTATAAACATATATAAAAGTTATCCCTTCATGAAAAGTGATCTATTTCCTAATTTTATAATTTAGCAGCTCATATGTTCTCTGGCTGAAAGTGTGTGCTCCGAAAATGGACTGCCCAGGGTCACATCTTGATCCTACTACAAGTTTGTTACACTCACTGAGCTTCCTTTGGAAAGTGGGATTTTACTAGTGGCTCAGGGTAGCCATGAGGAATAAATGAAGTAGCATATTTGAACCACTTACTGGAGTGCCTGGCACATGATAATGGCTCCATAAATTAGTTGTTATTGGAACACCAAAGTAATGCCTTCATTCAGGATGTGACTTTGTATATAAGACTTGGTGGTTATCTCAGGTTTAACCTGACAGGTTGTTCTCTGTATTTATCATTCATTATAACTCCTCTGCTAAGAATAGCCTGAGTTGGCATGAAGTTATAAATTACATGTAAACAATGCTATTCAGAAGTCAAAGTGGATTATAGATAGCAAAGAATCTAAAATTGCCTCCAGAAAATTTCAGGCTAAGAAAGATTCCCTGCTATATCACAGTGGTTGAGAGCTTTATTGGGGTGCAAGGTGGCTGAGATTTGTATTCTGACTTCAGCCTTCACTAGCTGTATGACCTTGAGTTACTTGACCTCCCTGTGCCTCTGAATCTTCATCTGTTAAATGGTGGTAATAATAAATACCTGTCACAGCTTGTTGCTGTAATTATATATGAATTCATGTACACACACACACACACAATCATACATATAAAAAGTTTATGTCCTGTAACTGAAACATACAAAATGATAGTACAATGCCTCACACAAAAGCACTATAAAGTATTTTCTATCACTCATATTTAGTTTGTGGATATATATTTTGGCAGTATTTTGTTTTTAAGAGAAAGTGAATCAGAAAAGTTGAGAATATTTTTTGCCTCCAGTTCAATATAGCTCAACAAATTTGTAAAATTGGAAACAAGTTTTGCATTAATCAAACTGAGAAGGAAAGCCCCTTCTTTTAAGATACATTTTTAAATGTGATTTTAAATCTCTGACATTCATAAAGAATGTCATTGACTTTGCTATTTCCAATTTCTGTGGTCTTTTCTTGTTCTGTTGTTCTTTGGTCTAGCTTCTGCTTTTGACTGTTGACCACTTTGTCCCTGAAATTGCCTCCGTGGGCAGCTTGACATAGACAGGCTACCTATGTGGGTCCCCCTCCCTCCTTCCCAGCTACCAGGTGTTGGATGCCCCTATTGTTCCCTGACCCTCCAATATATGTCCCTGAACCCTGCCTTGGCCTCCCTTCTGGGCACTTCCTTAGAGATCTCTTCCCTCTCTGAGCCGAGGCAACATGTCTTCTATTTTCCCAGTAAAGGTCCAGCCTTCTGTCCCCAAAAGCCTGTTCAATTTTCCACTTGAATTCCTCACCATACCAGAACCAAACCTGCATTTGTTCAATCACCTGTCACTCTCATCACCGCTGTGCATCCATATTACCCCTACAACCCCCTGGACCCAGGCTGGCTGCTCTCCCTCTGACTAACCTCTTTATAAGTCCTTTTGTAATTTGCCTTTCCTTTTGATTTTTCCCCTGATGTGACCTCACGTTACCCGCTCTTCTAAGTCGGAACCTTATTGCTCTGGCAGCTGCCACAGAGGTGCCATCACTCCCATCTGTCTTTCCTGTCACCACCAAGCCAATCTTCCCTTCAATAAGACTTTCACCCTTCCAGAACTTTCCTGTTTCCACCTAATGGAGGGCAGATACTTTGGCTGACTCTAAAATATTTCCTTAGTTTGCCCTTGAATTTGTGTCCCCCATCCCCATCCCAGTGCACTCACCTGGACCCTGCTGTGACCCCTGTGCAAACCTGATGTTAACCTTGAGCCCCCTCTGAAGTGCCACTCAGCACCTCAGATTATTTGTACATTATTGTTGCATTGTCTTTTATTGTAGGTGGTGCTTTTTATTTTTATTTGGTTTGTAACCCTTTGCTCATCATTTACACCTCAGTGATATGCATCTACTTTGTCTTTCAGGTGTACAGAGATAGGAATAATTCTTAAATATTCTTCAATTATATTTGAATTAACATCTGGAACACTGAAAAAAAAATGGGCAGTAATTTCACCCCTGAAAAAGATCAAAGAGAAAATGTACTCCCAGTCTCCTTATTTTATAAACAAGGAATCTGAACACCTGAGATAGTTATTTTAATTTAATAATTGTACTTTTAGATTCATGGCAAATGGTATCAAGTTTCCATTTACATTAAAAATTTTATTTTTGCAAAATAGTTGTTTTTGATCAAAAATATTTAGAGAAATATTAAGTACATGATAGCACTCAAGGTAAGAAAATACGGCAACAATTGTGAAAATAACACTGAATATAAGTGCTGAAAACACTGATAAATTTTGCGAAGATATGGGCCTCCCCAGTGGCACAGCAGTTAAGCGCTGCGCTGTGGAG
Organism: Scalopus aquaticus; assembly: GCA_004024925.1. Classification (NCBI taxonomy): domain Eukaryota; kingdom Metazoa; phylum Chordata; class Mammalia; order Eulipotyphla; family Talpidae; genus Scalopus; species Scalopus aquaticus. The sequence goes on along the minus strand of PVIJ01006907.1, from coordinate 41,836 downwards.
CTGTCGGCAGCGGCGACGCGAGTTCGATGCCCAGCCAGGGAGAATCCCACATGGCGCGGCAGACCTCTCCTGCCTTGCCCGCTGCTCCCCTCAGCAGTGTATTTCTGATCTGCCTGTTCTGCTCCCCCCTCTGTCTCTGGTGAACCCTCTCGCCGTCCCATACCTCTGGACTGTACCCCAGCTTGTATGCATAAATAAATAAATCTTTAAAAAAAAAAATTAAAAAAAAAAATTTTGCGAAGATATATTAAGTTTCATAAATGATTGTTGACTGGCTGATAGTTCACATCTATCTCTCTCTAGAAACCACCTTTACCAACTCTCTAAAAGCCCCTTCTAGCAAAAAGGACCAACAAGTAATTCTCACAGCTGCATTATTAGCATAAGGTCAAGGGAAGACAAGAGTAGAAGATCAACTAATAAAAATACTTGGGGCGACTGAGCTTTTGACTTTGGAGGTGCTGAGTGAATGCAAAGTCTGTGCTCTTGTCCCCAGGCATGTGAGCTCTGCAGCTCCCACTGCTCCTCCTAGGACTTCTAAGATAGTCTGACTGGGCTACTGTACAGCACGTGAACACAGAATGAGTAAAAGATGTTTAAATTCCTAGGTATATAAGAGCATTTGTAAATAGGAGGAAGAGGCTTCAGTATTTATACCAATGTGTGTTCATCCTCCACCCATTATTATGGAAACTTTTAACAGCCACCCTCAGTAACCCCACTTTTCAGTGTTTTTCACCAGCTGTGAAGCCTCATACCAGTATCCCAGTGCACTGCAGCTGGAGGGCTGCAGGGCAGACCCAAAAGGCCAAAATCTAAAATGCCAAGAACTTTGCATACTGGGAGATAAGAAGGATGGTGACACTGCACTGCAGTCCTGACACAAACTACCCAGAGTTAGGTCAGAGTTCAAGGTCAAAGGCACTGGCTCTGTAAGACTGCATGTCAATCACTATCTGCGTGCTTGAGTTACCCACACTTCTGACCAACTAACTGGCTAACTACAGGGGTTCTCACCAACCCCTAAGATTTGATCATATATAGAATAACTCATAGAACTCAAAAAAACACTTCAGTCACACTTCTATCATTCAAGAAATTCTAAGGGCTTACAGGGTCCCTCAGGAACCCAGAACAAAGACCAACCAGACAAATTCTAACTTATATAACACACAGAAAATAAGAGTCACGCCTATTTTAAGTCACCAAAAACTAAGGCCAAAAAAAAAAAAGGACTAGGAATTTTATGCTAGAGAAACTCATTGGAAATGTCATTTGAATATAAAATAAATGCTCACTAAACATCACTAGATTCTTTCTGTTGGCTTTTCACTTCCTGATACTTTCTGTGACATTTCTTGTGTGCTCCCCTACGAATAATTGAAAATATACTATTATATTTTGAGAGGGAAAAAGTGTTTATTTGTATCACATGGGAGAGAGGATGAACTAATTGTAATTACTGTTCTGAGATAATTGTTAATTTTTGCTGTCAAAGATGATGCGAAGAAGACCCCCTCCCCCCAAAGTACCAGGCACAGATGTGCACAGAATTTGGGGAGGTGGGGAATAATAGAAGAATATATGTTGGGTCTAACCAAGAGGCTACCGTTCAGTGTTATGTTCTCAAACAAAACTCAGGAGTGCTTTGAAATGTGATGTGTTTTAAACTGTTCTTTTTTTGCTTTCCTGTAATTGGAGCAACATACTAATTTCTACAAGTTGTGACTACTAACAGAGAGCAATCACCTCACAGACTTGTACCGGAGAGACGAGACCATCCAGGTGACAGGAAACGGCCACCTGCAGAGCCCCCGCTTCCCCAGCAGCTACCCCAGGAATCTGCTTCTGACATGGCGGCTCCGGTCCCAGGAGAAGACTAGGATACAGCTAGCCTTTGACAATCAGTTTGGATTAGAGGAAGCGGAAAATGACATCTGTCGGTAAGTGGAGGGGAAAATCCATTTTAGGGTGAAGTTCCAAGGGAAAAGGTAAACAATGCATTTCAGACATCCCATCAAACATCATTCCACTTGGGCTCTTTGCATCTACCCAGTATACACGGACTCTGTCCCATAATGCATTCTTGCCGTTCTGGAGGAGAAAACAGACCAGAGCCTAGACTGCCACCGTCCAGGGCTGTACCGGGCCGCAAGACTCCCAGGGGCTGGGATCTCACCCTGTCCTGATTAGGCAGGAAGCAACCTTGGTGAACTGGTAGATGCATCCAGTATGCCAGCATCCTGGGTAACCTGCATCCCAGGTGGCTCTGGGCACCTATCATAGGCTTCAGAAATGGGCAGTGTTGTGATTCAAACTCATGCATGAGTGATGATGATGGCAAGGACTGTGTGTGGGCCTTCCCCTGAAACAAGGCATAATTTCAAGGCCACAGCTACGTGTAAAGAAGAAGAGGAGGCAGCCCCAGGTATTTGGCTCTCAGAGGGCCCATGCCTGCCATTTCTGGGTCAGCAGTAGAAGATGAAAGCTGTGCCTGATAATCTTCTCTCTCCTTAGCATATTTATCAGAGAAAGCCTGGCCCTTGTTCTTTGAATTGTGGGCTCTCCGCATCTTTCTCACTTAATTAGTATGTATAAGACTTGGGGAGGTTGTTTTTTCTTCCTTTTTGTACTTGACTGCACGTACTTGTTCTGCATTGCCAATGAACTACTGAACTGCTAAATCCTTTCAGCAGGTTTATTTTCCTTTGAATAATAAAGAGAGGGTGCCTCAAATTTGGCTGTCCTTTGTTGCATGTTTATTATGCTGACAGCTTTTATTACGTTGCTTTTTTTTTTTTTTCAAGAAGAATAGCAGCGACTATTACTTTCTAGGACCATAGAGGGTAATATATGCTAGAAAGCAGAGACAAATAATGCAGGCAGGAAAAGCAAGTTAATATTTACAAAGAGAATAAACCAGAGTGGATCTTGTCTTTTCAACCTTGAAAGAGAGAACTAATTTTCTGTGCTGGGGAAAAAAAGAGAGCGAGGGAGAGCTTGAAAAAATAAAACGCAATATTAAAAGATCATTAAAGGAGAAAGGGAAGCCAATTCTCCATGACCAAACCAGGATTCTATTAGTCAATGATCCCTTCCAGCATCTTGGCCTTGAAAATTGGATAGGATGTTAGGATGGTTTTGTTTCCTGACTCTTTATCTTATCTAGTTGTTCCTCAAAATTTATAGAGGAAAGTAAAGGGATAAGAAATGAAAAGGGGGGGAAAGAGAAGGGAAAGAAATAACACAGGTACCTCAAAACCCTCCATAAAAGGAAAATGCCTAGACCCAGAGTGAAAATCACACTGATGTGCTATTTTTAAAATACAGAAGTGACCTATTGTATTATTAACTGTTTCAGGTATGCTCATGCTTTGTTTAGTAAATATGATTTACATATATTGTCTATAAAATGAAATGCAGTTGATATCCTACCATCTGTTCCCAAGGCTTCTTAATGTTTGCATTGTAATATTTTATTGCTGGAATAATGATTCTTTGTTAGTGCTTTTCACCTTCCAAGCATCACATAAACTAAGTAAGTAATTTACAGAGCACCCAAGAGATATCCTGCCAGAAAAAAAAAATAATATAAATCTTATTTTGCTAATAAGGAAACTGAGGCAAAGGACATAAGGCCTCATATATCACCATCAAAGAAATTTGGTCACCATGTCATTATGTATACCTGCTCTTTAGATTATTCTGCACAATCCAATTAGAGCTCTAAGGTGCAGGAGACAGACCCATAAAGCCGTACTGGGTTTTCCTCATATTCAGACGGCAATGTTTCTCATGCTGATTCCTTTTGGTTATCATGACAAGAAAAAGGCATTTATCTATATGATGGATGTGAGACTTCTGCTGTTGTTGGTCGTGAATGCCCGTGATTGGTGTTGTGGCTCTAGCCTCTGAAATAATTTGGGGAAGGGTAAATTATAGGATTGACATACTAAAGCCCAGAACTGAAAAGCACATAAATCATAATTCAGCCCATCAAGTAGAATGTTCCAAGATCTTGGGTACCTGAAAAATAGAAAATGAGTGTCTAGAAAATGAAACCTCTCTCTCTGAAGAGGTTTTACTATGTGATAGAAAGGTGGGTGCTATGCAAGGACTTCAAGGATCAAATCATAATATGGAATATTTAAAGAGACCTTTCTTGTCTTCTTGGATCCTGGGACTCTGTTTCTCTAACGAATGGCTTGGGTATTAGTTCATCTACATCCTGTTTTAACCAATCCAGGTATTTCCAGTATTGGCTTTCTACATACCTCTCAAGAGTTATGTGCTTTCCATTATGATAAATGCCATATTTTAAGATAGGATCCTTCCAAAAGACAGTTTCCAAAAAGAAAAGATAGCAAGTGGTATTATTTTACCATTCTGTTATGAGTGTCTTGATATGCTAGGTATATGCTAGGTAGATATAGAGATCATTTTCTTTCTTAAGGAAGCCCTGATTGTGGTAAATTAATTCTGAGAATTTGTTTGAAAAACTTTACATAGTAAATATTTGGACATACAATCAGAGCTACAGCTCTTAAAATGTGACAATAATCTTCATTTTTCCAGGGAGACCTGATAAATCGTTTGCTCAGAAAGAAGCCCTTTTTGATTTTTGATGATTTGGGAACAGTTGTGGCCAAATGTGTCTAAGGTTCTCTAAGGATAGACTTGCAGCTTGAATTTGGAAGACTTAGCCCACAAAAATTAGCTTTCCTTTAAAAATTTCTGTAGGTTATCATTTTCATTTCAGATAGTAGGTCATGAGAAATCACGTTAGTCTTGATTTCTTAGTGGAAGGGTGAATTTTGAAGTGTACTTTCATCAAATTCTAAAAGGTATGTCATATCAATGCTAGGTATGATTTTGTGGAAGTTGAAGATATATCTGAAACCAGTACAGTCATTCGAGGACGTTGGTGTGGACACAAGGAGGTCCCTCCGAGGATAACATCAAGAACCAACCAAATTAAAATCACATTCAAGTCTGATGACTACTTTGTGGCTAAACCTGGATTCAAGATTTATTATTCTTTCGTGGTAAGTAGCTTAACCACCCTCTGATTAAAAGCAGACACTATTTTCAAGAAGTATAGAGATCATTTTCTGTGATTAATTCAGTGATGTGAGGGTGAATGAACTTAGTTAATTCCCTGTGGTATGCTTTGTTCCTATCCATTATAGCCAAAGTGTTAAAGTGTTAAACCCTTCTTTAGTAAGGGATACCGTTTTGGTTCTGTTAAGTCACCCTCTTGGCACACATATTGAATGAAAGCAATAGAAAAAAATAAAGCAGTTTATAGTAGAGACCATGTTATCTTTCATTCTACAGTCACGCAAAAGATGTTAATTTAAATTGTGACCCAATTAAGAGAAAGTTCTATGGAATCACAGAGTCTCAGGGTTAGCAAACATCTTAAATATCTTCAGGTCCAATTTGAGATCCAAGAATTTGATTCTTGTTTACTACATCGGTGCTTTTCTGTAGTCTTAACACTACTTAGACACCTCAGCAATCGTTATAAAATGGTTCTGTTAGAAAATGTTCACTTATAATGAGTCAAAATTTCCATGGTGGTGAATTCTAATTGTTGGATGATGCACAATTACAGATCTTTTTTACCTAATCGGTCATTGATAAAGCAGTATGCTATTTTGCTTGCTCTCAATTGCTCTGACAGGTATGGCAAATGCAAAGGTAAGCAAGATAGGGCTTGAACCTCCTGGAACTGATGGAGATGACAAACTGCCACCTCGCAGAGTGATAGCATTGGGAGCAGCACTGGACAAGGGAGTGATTATTCAAAGTCCATCTGGGTTTGGAGCCAAGAGAAGCCTGGATTGGCTACTCTGGGAAGTAATGTGCAGCCCTGATCCAAAGGCAGACTCGTATTTATTAGAATCAAGTACAGAATTGGGTCAAGTGCATAGGGAGTGTACATGCATGGGGAATGTGTTACCAGGGATGTAAGCTAGGGTGGAATAACCAGAGCCATTGTTCCTGCTAGTAAATGCATATTATAATGTCTGCCTGCTGTTTTCAGCTGGTTCTGTTTTCCCAGTATGTTCCTCATATCAGGCCTTTTGTCCTTGATAAGAGGCCTCCTGCCTGACTGTATGCCTAGCTAACCAGCAAGACTTCTGGGTCCCAAAATAGTCCAAAGGGCTGGCGATCCCACAACGAACAGTTAAAAAGCAATGACAACCAATAATGGTGCTTAAATAAGAGAGAACTACTAGGCTATAGGTTAAACCCGTGGAGACCTGGGATAAGTTTGCTTATAAACTGTCTTAAATATCCCTGAATCCTTCAACTGTATACAGCATGTTGCCTTCTGTCCCCCTGGCAGATACTTCTCACTCTCATAGTTTGTCTCTCTCCCTTTTCAAAATGTGGGTGCCAACATAGAACACAGTATTACAGATGACATCAATTTGTGTTTTCTTTTTCTCTAAAGACTTAAATGTAGAATAAGAAAATGCTACCTTTTTAAATTCAGTTGGGTTGGGTTTTTGTTGTGTTTTTGTTTTTGCATTACAATGAGTTATTAAACACTAAGTGAATTAATTCCGCATCAGAACATTGTAAATGAAAAAAATAGCATGTGCTCACACTGGTTCCAGTTTTAATTTGAAAATAATCCATCAAGCATGATTTACATTTTTGCAAACTCATGCAGTACTGCTCAGAATGAAATTTAAAGTGTGAACCTTTACTTTCTACATTTCTTTGCCTTTTAATGTGTTCAGTGACACATCTGTTCTCAATTGTTTGTGGACAAAGCTTGGCGTGTTGGAATGATGTCAGACAGGCTTAGTGAAGCACCGTTAGTGCTAGTGTATATACTTTTGGGGAAGCTTTGGTTATTACTAAGTTGAATAGTCTATAAGTCGGTTAGAAACACCATAACTAACATAATGTCTTCAGGGCAGACTCTGTCTTTGTGTATTTTTTTTTTTCTTTAAGAGTTGAGGTATAGGCCAGAGGTATGGGGGTGAGAGGATTTGCCAGAGACAGAGTGGGGAGAAGAGCAAGTGGATCTACTGAAATCAACTGCTGAGGGGAGCAGCAGGGAGACAAGAGATGTCTGCTGCACCATATGTGGGTCAGCTCCCTGGCCAGGGCTCAAAATCAGGCTGCAATGGCTAGTAATACCTGATAGCACTGAGACAACCCCTGCTCCACCAGGGAGGAGTATCAAAGGCAGGATAAAAGACGTGGATTTAGGGAGGAATTAGTACTCCTGTTTGAGGTATTTCAGGTTCTATGCAGGCTCCTCATTTTTTTTCTTTCTATTTTTAAGTGGAATATTGTACATCCTCTGTCTTTGTAGTAAATGGTTTGAATCATCCCACTCATTCATTCATTCACCTCCACTAGTGTGTTCAGTTGTGGTTTTTAGAAATGATAACGGTTATAGCTTTTTTTTGTAAGTTATCCTACTGGCCTTTGGACTTTATTTATTGAGAATAGCTCTAAGCTCTTTCTCCTCCTAATATGCTTCTGGCATGAAATATGATCAGCCACAACCAGGGTTCTTTGGTGACTGAATTCCAGGAGGTAGAATCAGCATACGCTTCAGGTGTGGACAGACCCTAGATTATGTGGCATCTGGATAAAATTGTTCAATTTGATTCTTGGTCAGTAGGGATAGATCACTTATACCTTGATCAGTGTATTGGGAATATCATTTTGTTTTAATTTTACTTGGGAGAGGCTTGAAAGCAGAGTTGATAAGCTCAGGTACTATAGAGAGCTGTCTTAAAACTCCAAGTGAAACAGGTATAAATTCATAGGGAAGCAATGGAATTAAAAGCGGAAAACCCTCCTTGTGTATTCAGATAATGATTTTTAAAATGATATGCAGACCCACAAAACCTAGGGGCTGGGGGTATCTGTTTTACAGCCTCTAATTTAAGGAATAGTAAGTGCTAGGGTATTTGGAGCCATCAATAGTTCCTGGGGAGTCAGTGCTTTTGCAAAATGGCAAGTAGCTATTTGGATACATCAGGACCACATCCCTCCCATCTCTGCTTTTCTGGTTCTCTGTCCCCTCTTGCCCATCTCTGCTCTTCCATCTTCTGGATTCAGATGTATAAGCCTCTGAGGCTAGAAGTTAGAGATGCTCAGGACATCTCTGAGGTAGATATGTCTACCCTGAATTAAACCTACGTAGTTTATGCTCATAACATTTTTTGGAAAACCCAGTCTGGAGTACATTTTTAGTCAGTGTTTCGTTCCATATGTAAGATTAATGGATAGCATCAAAATGACTTCTTTTTGGTTGTGAATGATTCTTTTGTTACAACTTTGATGTGCTTGAAATTTAATCTTACACCTTTTTGATGGCACCTATCACAGATGCTCCTAGGGCAAGGCAGCACTTTGGATTAAAGGTTTTCCTAGTTACTAATGGTGTGATATTGATCAGGCTTCTTACTCTTTTACTTCAATAAAATGGGGAATGTAATTGGAGTTGGTGTGAGACTTAGAGTAACAAAGATGTAACGCAGCACCAAGGATATAGAAGTACTCAATAAATTGATGCTAATGATCCTACCTTTAGCGTCACTCCTGTGTTATAGCTGTCTCTGCCACATAATTGGTGATGAACTACTCAAAGGTAGGACAAGTGTGTTATTCCTGTGTGTGACCTACACAGTGCCTTATGCACAGTGATAATATGTCTGTTGAATTGACTCTTTCCTGAGAAAATATAATTGACGAGAATGGCCTAATTACATTTTTTTTGGCTCTCCTGCTCACCCTTCTTTCCTGGTTTCATTCCATTAAGAATTGGTACCTTCAGAAGGCATATGGATAAAATTTTAAATAAATTTATTTTATTTATTTATGCATACAAGAACTGGGGTGTAGGCCAGCATTGTGGAGGGTGAGAGGATTCACCAGAGACAGAGTGGGGAGCAGATTGGGCATATCTACTGAAATACACTGCTGAGGGGAGCAGCGAGCAAACAGGAGAGGTCTGCTGTGTCATGTGGACTAGCTCCCTGGCTGGGGATCAAACTCATGCCGCAATGGCTGGCAATAGCTTGATAGTGCTGATTTTAACTCCTGCTCTACCAGGACGCCTGGCATATGGATAATTTTGGATAAAGCAGAATTGTTAGTGTTATTAGACTCTTGTTAGCAATATATGATTGTCTAAATAAATTAGAATTACCCACCTCATATCCACTTTGTTGAGGAAAAAATTGGATGGATTTTTAGTAATTTTAAGACTATTAAGTGGATTGTTGGAAAGATATTTGATAACAAGTCTTCCAATGGATGGTTTTGTCAGGGTACAAAAGAAATCACCCTGTATTCCTTCTGTGGGCAAATAATCAAACATGCATTAAACTGATAGCAGAAAAAAATGTTAAAATAAAGTTTAATAACAGGTATACTTCCTGAATACATGGGATAGACCCAGCAAAACTGAGTAACTCACCACATGGGTTCAGACACCCTTAAATAGCTTAGTTAAGACAAGGGAGGTTGGGGGACAAAGAGGAAGATCTGTTAGAGAATTCACCTAGGAAGTCACAGTGAACAAAGGTATGCAGGCTTCAGTTCTACTTTCTCCACTGAAAGGATGTAAAGAGATGACTAGGTCTTCAGAGTACAGTGAGGGAAAAGGCCTTACAGAGACTTTTACCTGTAAATTTCTTTTACAAAAGAAACCTCCACTCAGCCTTCAGAGCCCCTCCCATGACATCAACCTTTGGCCGGAGGCATGTTTTGGGGTGCTAGATCTCTGCTCCCCTACAGTACACAGAAGTGAACAAGCATGGGCCTGAATTTTCACTCCACTGCTACTAATTAAAGACTCAATTTTCTCCTCCGTAAAATGGTAATGATATTGCTGAATGTTAAGTAGTTGTGAGGATTGCATCAGATAACTTTTGTGTTAACTTTTATTAACATGTCAGGTAACAAGTGGAGTGGCACATCTGTGTAAACAGTTTCATTATCATTGCCTGTGCACTTGTGCACCTTACAGTGTATACACATATGTTGTAACCAACAAAAATTTGTGTGTGTATGTGTAAATTCAAAAACAAAATATTAAGTAATTGTGTTACAGGGCAACCCCAATATAAAATGGTGACTACTCACCCATCTGCTTAAAAGGAACTTATAATGAGACTCAGCTGCAGGCACACACAAAAAGGTTAATAAAGGGTTTATTTACAAAAAGAGGAAAATAAAGAAAGGAATAACTCAGGGAGAAAGAGAGAGAGATAAATTGGTGAATGCATCCTACCAGTTCCGCTGAGCTGGAACCCCAGCAGCTTGCTGAAAGCTGGCAAAAAACCAAGGACCCCCAAGGCCCAAATGTCTGATTGTATTCCAAGCCTGCCTGCTTAACTCCACCCTCAGCCCCCAGAAATCCTCTATTCCGTGGTAATGACATTATGGGATTTCGTAGTCCTTGATATATTGAATCTCTTTGGTCTGGGGGGGTGTGGGTGGAGTCCATAAAACCTGTGTTTGTGGAGTTCATTCTGGACATCCTTTGCCCCTAATAATTGGAAAGCTATTCCAAATTTTTCTTTTTTATTAACAAAATCTAATTAATTTCTTAATTTGAAATTTGCTAATGCCCATTATAAACACTTTCTCAAATAGAAAAAAAAGCTGTTTTGTCACAAGTAGTTTAACTGTACATCTCTGTTAATTTGAATTAACATCAAGTTGTGCAGTTAAGATTGCCATTGAGATTAAAACTACATTGATCATAGTTTTGCTTTACAGGCAAGTATTTAAAATAAAAGGAAAGAAAGAAAAGGAGGAGGACAAGGTAAAGAAAGAATAGATCCAAGAGTCAACTAAGACTCTCAATTGTTACTGTTACAGGGCAGGGAGAGGGGCACCCCAATACCCCAAAAACTGCCCGTTCTAAATAGGTTCTGCCATCCGCCGCATCAACACAATACATATAAGACTTTTAGTGGAAAGAAACTTTAATACAATTAGAAAAGACAGAGAATATAGTTTTAAATCAAACACTGAATGTTACCCATCACCTCGTGGTTAAAAGTCCACCCAAGTGGAATTGGCCCAAAGCAGGGCCCGATGGCATGCCACAAGTGTAAAACATATTTTGGCAGGGACCCATGGAAAAGGGTCAGAAACAGCTAGACAATTCTGGGAGGAAAAGAACAAAATCAAAATCCAGATCAACGTTGCCATAGTGAACCTCCCCATGGGTCTCTCACCCACATCTGTTTCAAACAGTTCAGGCCATGTCTCCCTGCTTGTGCCTCTTCTTGCACTCCACCCTGCTTCCTTCCTTCTCCAATCTCTTGTTTCTCTCCTTCTCTGACTTCTATCTCTCCTGCTCAGCTCCACTTTCCCTTGGATGGGGCAGGGAAGCTGGAACACTCCCTTTTCCTGGGGACCACCCTGTTACATAACAACTTTAGCAGATCCTAATTTTTCTCACCAAAAAATTACCAATTTGCAAACAAAAATAAAATAGTCAAAAACAAAATTGGTGGACAGTTCATCCTCATCCCCCACCTCCTCTTTCCATCCAGTTAATTGAACTCTTAAGACTAGAAAGTAAATGACTCTATTCACTTTCTCTGTGAAATGTGTGGGAATTCCATCTTTACTTGCATTGTCAGATTAAAACTGTCGAGCATTCTAACATTCAGTGGTGTTCTGGTGACTTCAGCCAGTGACTTAGCTAAAAGCCTAAAACAAAAAGAGAAGAACTTTTCCCTTTGACAGTAATACAAAAAGAAATAAAAATAAAATTCATAGGAATATACTTAGAATTGTTTATTAAAGGATTCATGAATTGTGTCTCATCCCATTTAGCAAGTAAAAAGGCCCTTCAAGGGATTTTTATAGTCAGAAAGAGGGTGGTGCAGGATATTAGCAAAAGAAAAGAAAGATTGTTTCAGGTAAATGTACCATCCCCTGAAAGGCAGAGGGGTCTTATCATGCACATGACCGCACTAGGACCTACCAGAAAACTCCAGATGAATAGTTCAAATTTCCACTTTTGATTGAAACTGAAGCTGCAATTAAATGAAGTGTTAAGTTGCCATGCGGCTTGACATGAGGGATTTCATTTCAGGCCTCTTGTTCCTTTCTTTTTTTTAAATCGTTATATATATATATATATATATATATATATATATATATATATATATATATATATATATATTTATTTATTGTTATCTATATCTTCTACATTTTGTATTCCCCTTGGGTAACCCACCACCAATTCACCCGTGATCCATCTCCGTGGTTCCTTGTGTCCTTTTCTACTGCATATTGTGCCCTTATCCTCCCCACCGGCCCCCCGCCCCGCGGAGTGTCTCGCTCCAATTTGGTCTCCCTATAGTCCTGTTATAAGTGAAACCATTCTATATTTTTCTCTTTCTTTCTGGCTTATTTCGCTGAGTTTGATCCCCTCTAATTCCATCCATGTCACTGCAAATTGCATGTGTTTATCTTCTTTGAGTGCTGAATAGTATTACATTGTATATATACCACATCTTCTTGATCCAGTCATCTATTTTTGGACATCTGGGTTGTTTCCGTACCTTTGCTATTGGGAACAGTGCTGCAATGAACATACAGGTGCATGTATCCTTTTGAATTAGTGTTTTTGTGTCCTTTGGGTAGATTCCCAAAGTAGTATTGCTGGGTCGTATGGAAGTTCCATTTTTAGCAGTTTGAGGTACCGCCATACAGCTTTCCATAGTGGTTGTGTAACAGGGTGGTCCCCAGGAGAAAGGGTATGTCCCAGGTTCCATGTCCTACCCAAAGTAGGGTGGAACTGAGCAGGATATAAGAAGCTGGAGAGGAGACACACACAAAGGGGACACATACAGAGGAGACAGAACACACAGATAGAAGACAGGAGGAGATGGAAGAAGGATGGAGCCAGAAGAGGCCCAAGGAGCAGAGAGACTTGTAAAGAAGCTGCACTGGCCTGGACTGATTGAAATAGATGTGGGTGAGAGACCCGTGGGGAAGGTAACGATGGCTATGTTGATTTTGGTTTTTATTTTGTTCTGTTCCTCTCAGAATTGTCTGACTCTTTCTGACCCTTTTGTATGGGTGCCTGCCGAAAGGTATTTTGGTTCCTCCCAGAATTGTCTGGCTGTTTCTGACCCTTGTGTGTGGGTCCCTGCCAAAAGCTGTTCTAGACTTGTGGCAGGCTTTCGAGACTTGCTTTGGGCCAATCCCGTTTGGGTGGACTTGTACCCACGAGGAGTTGGTTAACATTGGGTGCTTGACTTAGAAAATATATTCTTTTTCTTCTCTTTCCTTTCTAATTGATTAAAGTTTCTTTCCACAAAAGGTCCTATATGTTTTGTATTGATGCGGTGGATGGCAGAACCCATTTAGACCAGAGCAGGTCTGGGCTTTCGGGGGTGTCCCTCTCCCTGCCCTGTAACAGTTGCACCAGTTCACATTCCCACCAGCAGTGTAGAAGAGTTCCTTTTTCTCCACATCCTTTCCAGCATTTGTTGTTGCCTGTATTTTTAATGTGTGCCATCCTTACAGGTGTGAGGTAATATCTCATTGTGGTTTTGATTTGCATTTCCTTGATTATAAGTGATGTTGAACATTTTTTCATGTACCTGTTGGCCATTTGCTTTTCTTCTTTGGAGAAGTGACTTTTTAGCTCTTCTGCCCATTTTTTGACTGGATTATTGGCTTTGTTTTTGTTGAGTTGTGTGAGTTCCTCTTAAATTTTTGTTATCAGTTATTTATCGGTTGTGTTGTGTGCAAAGATCTTTTCCCAGTTGGTAGGGTGTCTGTTAGTTTTGGTTAATGTCTCTTTTGCTGTACAGAAGCTTTTTTATTTTGATATAATCCCATCTGTTTATCTGTCCTTCACTTCCTTCTCTTTGGGGGATGTTGTTCCTTTTTTTTTTAAACAGTAAAGACTCTCTCAGTGTCTTGGGATTTAGACTGTTGGAGGAGGTTCTCCTTGATGCCGTAGGTGTTAAGTCTCAGCACTATCACAGCTATTTCCTGATTTCAATCCCCAGCCAGGGAGCTGACCTACCTGGCACAGCAGACCTCTCCTGTTTCCCCGGCTGCTCCCCTCAGTAGTGTATTTCAGTAAATCCACCCATTCTGCCCCCTACTCTGTCTCTGGCAAATCCTCTCACCCCCCACACCTCTGGCCTATAGCCCAGTTCTTCTATGCAAAAATTTTAAAAATAGACTGTTGGAAGGACACAAACATAAATCTGGAAGGAAGACAGTAGCTAACTCCTCTCTCATTTAGGAGTGAGAAAGGAGCTTTGTTTACTTTATCAGTCTGTGCTATTTCAGATGTTTCTCAAGTCTTTCAATACTTAGACCTGGTAAGGAAGCTAAAACCAGGGGGCCACCTAAGGCCAGATACTAATAAAGTATGGGTAAGATATCAAACAAAGTGGGGACACCGGGTGATGCCCAGGGTTGGTGGGGAGCACAGCAGTGCATAAGCAGACAGGTGCCCCAAAAGAAGGGTGCTGCTGGAGCTGCAGGGACAGACTAGCCAGGCCCACCCACATGTGTGTGGACTGTCTTTGGGTTGAAGTACACAACCAGAATCTTAAAGACAGATTCGCATTGTTGCAGCCTTTCCTGGGCAAGGAGAGATAAGTGTTCATATTTAACATTTTACAAATGTTCTAAAATATCACCAATTGTAGATCATTTTGATGAACAAGGGATCTGGGAAGGTTGAGTAAGTCCATTACTTTAATCAGTTTGCTTTCCTAAAATTTTAAGACTTAATAAGAACTTTAATAAAAGTTCAAAAGGCGGTGAAGAACACTATTTAGTATCATCTTGTAGCAAAGGGTATTTTGACTAGGGCGTCACTGGGTCTAGAAGCAAGTGGTGATGGGTGAGGAGCAGATAGTTGAGTTGGGCTCCTCTAGGAAGTGGGGATGGGAGAAGCTGAGTAGTTAGGTAAAGAAGGGGACAAGAGGAGATAAGAAATGAAATGAAGGCCCATGGTAATACTTTGTCCTGCCTAATTTAGGGCATTTTTACTAGTCATGCATTTATCCCAATGTACTATTAAACATGCATTTATTTTATTGAGCACCTATTATATGTCATGCACTGTGAGAAGTATGAGAAATAGAGCAATGAGCAAAACATAAGGTTCCTGGCCAGCAGAAGAGTGATACAGGTGCCAAAAGATAATCAAAGTAGGAGCTTACTTTCTTCTTGTTTTTTTACATCTACATAAATCTTTATCTTCTTAAATATTTTTATTGAGTTAATATTGTTTCCATAATAGAAGTGTGGGCATTGTTGCCATAGTGTGCCCACCAGGAATCTATTAAACTCTTGGTGATGTAGACTGGTCCAGCCTCTATGGAAAGGAGTTTGGAGATGTCGCAAAAGACTATAAATAGAACAGAAGCTTTCTTAATAATGGTCCAAGAAATGCTGTAGCTCAGGACTGTCTTATAAAACTAGAATTGAAAACAAACATGGCTGGGGCTTAGAGCACAATTGCAGGCAAACTACTACTGTAGGGCAAATTCAGACCCAAGGATTCTTTTGAGGTACCTGAGATCTGTAAAGCGGACTGGGGTTACACTTCCATACCCCTCCCTACTGCATGAAACATCTGTAACCACATTAGAAATAGTCACAAACAGGGAGGAAAGGTGGTAATCCACACAGCTATGCTAGCAGATACATGCAGGAAATAGAGGCAAAGGGAGACCTTCCCAGTGGTTGGAGTCAGAACTAGGTCTCCCAAGAGAAATGAGGGAGGGAGGTGAGAGGGGAGGAAGAGAGGGAGCATGGAAGAAGTGATGAAGGGAAGAAACTGAAGAAAGAAACCAAAGATGTTTGTTGATGTCTCCATAGGCTCAGGCTGAGAAAGGAAGTTGGAGATAAGAGTTCCCCTACAGAAAACAAAGGATGTGTGCCATCAAGGGCCCGTGCCCACAGCAGTGTGCATGTTTTAGTTTTTCAATCAGCAGTCTTTGGGAACTAAGTCTTGGCTTCTGATTCAGGGAGCAGCAGACCTGCTCCTTCTCTCTATGGATCAGTTATTCTGACTGGGAAGCTGAAAAATCCCAGGAACCTTAGGGAAATTCCCCAGCCCCCTCTCCCAGGTAGAGGAGGGACTAGAAATCAGTCATATGGTTTGGGCTCAGCCTTGAACACAGCTGTCCTTACTGTCTTTAATGTTCCCCTTGGCAGTGGGAAGTGACAGATTAAGGCTGACCTCCTTTCAGCTTTGCTTCTTTCACCTGAGAGAAAATTGAACTGCAGATTAAAAGTGACTCTTACCTTATTTTGCAATTGAAAACCAGAGTCAGACAGGTGGAAAATAAAAAGAGTTTGAAAAGGCACGGAGCCCCCTCTGAAAAAATGAGAGACACATGAATAATCAAGTCATCATTGCTTCTTGCCTGGGCCCTGCTAATCACTTCCTGATTGGTACCCTTCCTCCTTCGCCTCTGTTCCCATCTGTCCTGTACATGGTCTCCAGCTAAAGTACAACTGACATCACATCATTTACCAGCTGAAAAGTTGTGAATGATTCAGTGATTCAGTGAATGATTCTATGGAGGTATGTGCAAATACCTTCTGAAAATCTTTCATGTTCTGATCCTAACACAGCATTCTAGTTTTAATTCTCCCTTCTCCTTGTACACATTCTTCAGTCCAGACAAACAACTATTCCCTGATAGCCCAGCTACGTTCTGTATGTAGCAGATGGTAGTGAATTTTCATATATAAATGTCAAGGGAACTGTAAAATGGAATGAACATACATAATCAGACATTCTGGTTCTAAAGTGTGTCTCTCTACATTTAACCTTAAGGAGCATATAATTATATCATAACCACCTGACCACACAATTATGACATCTGACTGTGCAGTTGTGATGTCATGTGATGCCCACGGAGTTGGGGTTCTTAGCTGATGCAGCTGCCGAACTACCCTTCTATTAGAGGGCAGATTGAGAGGCACCCTGGATTTCCAGTCTTTGACACTCTAATGGGGTTCTGCCATCTGTCACATAAAAACAAAGAATACTCTTAGGGTAAATGAATGTTAATAGGATTAGTGACATTAAGCAGGAAGAGAAGAAAGGATAATAGTTTTCCAATAAAGACCCAAAGTTACCCTTCCCCTACTGGCTAAACATCCAGCCAAACAGGTTTGTCCCAAAGCAGGGCCACTGAGGCCTGAAAGCCTGCCACAAGTCTAAGGTACCTCTGGTTGGGACCCACAGGAAAGGGGAAGAAGGGGCCAGGCAAGTCTGGAAGGAAAAGAGCAAAATCAAAGTACAAATCAAGATAAAGGCTGCCATTGTCAACCCCCCTGTGAGTCTCCCACCCATCTAGTTCTTTCAAGTCCAAAACTGAGAAGCAAGCACACCCTCCTTTACATGTCTCTCTGCTCCACATGCCTTCTCTTCCTGTGTATCTCCAAGTGTTCAGTATCTTCACCTGGTCACTCAGCTCCACCCCTCATTAGGTAGCGCAAGGAACATGGAACCTCTCCTTTTTGTGGAGATTTCTTTCTGTAACCCTTCCTCATGAAAAATTTCTACAGCCTTCATAATTATGAAAATGTCTAGGACACGCCCCCAAAACAGCGAACAGAGAACAGACGCTAGGATTAGGCTCTCCCACAAAATATAGATTTATGAACAGAAAAATCCCTAATTTTGAGAGCCGATCTCAGGAATAACTGAATGCCCTACACAATACAATCATCCCTGTGGGTGCTTTAGACTTAAAGATAAACTGAAAAGTCAGAGTAAAAAGAAGAGAAAAGACACCGAACCCCACACGGAGGAACAAAAGAAAGGAGAGGCAGTCAAACCAGCTTTATGGAGCACCACTGAATACAAGGTTAGAAACTGCTGTGGGATCAGAGGGCTCTGGCCAACTAACGGGAGCGTGACCCCCACTCTCCCACCCCAGGAGCCCCCTCTCTTGCCTGCGTGGCAGCTCTGAAGTGCAGGAAAGCTCGAGGGTCACTGCTTTCCATCCCCCCGCCCCCCCGGGGCTATGTAACATCTTAGTGGGGAAGACAAACTGCCAGCACCCTGTGGGGTCCTAATCCCTCACTGGTTGCTAGGTGATATATTGGCCTGAGAAACTGGTCTAGCCTGAAAAACTGCAGAGACCACCTCAAACAATCTCCTCCCTACTCTGTAACCAGACACCAAGAGCTGATGTTAGAGAACTCTACTTTTCTCTAACCTGACTGGAGGTAACCTGACCCGGGATACAGGCTCCTGCTGAAACTGTC
The DNA here is from genome assembly GCA_004024925.1 of Scalopus aquaticus. NCBI lineage: Eukaryota > Metazoa > Chordata > Mammalia > Eulipotyphla > Talpidae > Scalopus > Scalopus aquaticus. The sequence continues at coordinate 23,560 of PVIJ01006907.1, read as the reverse complement.
TCCAACCACACCCTCCTCCACAAAGTGTCTGCATCTTGGCACACAGGAGGGCTATGGAAAGGAAAATAGAGCTCCCCCCATGCCCTGCCGTGGCCCCACACCCAACTTCTAGGAGGTTGCACAGTGGCCCCCCAGAACCTAGGTGGGCATCAACAGCTGCCCACAACCTCCACCCCTGCACCCCCTTGTGGAAAAGTGGGGCCCAAGCAGCAGAAAAGAAACTTAAGATCAGGAACTCTTGACCCCTCCCCACCAGACATAACCACAGGGGCAGGGATAACCCCCAGGCAAACACTGAGGGGAAGAAGAAAAATAAAAATGGGGGGGCGGAGAGAGAAAGAACAGAAAGACTACTAGCAACTATAAAACGACAGCAGCGACAGTAGGACAACAGCAACATGTGACACTGGAAAAGGGGGTTGAACCCTAGCAGGGGGCCTACCCGGAAACTCCAAAACCTAAAAGCAAAAAGACTACAAAACTCTCCCCAAGCTTACATCTACCCAATGTCTTTTTTTTTTCTACTTTAATTTTTTTTATTATTACTATATATATATATATATATTTTTTTTTTTAAACTACAAAGCACCACCACTTTTTCTACCCTAATTCCACCCAGCACCGGACACACATTGGAGACACGCCACAAAAACACAGAAATTCAACACAGAAAAAAGAAAATCCAGGAGATACCCAGCCACAGCCAAGGCAACTCAGACACTAGGAAACAACAAACACTCCTCAGCAAGTAGAACCAAGAACCATGCCTGCCGACACCAACAGCACAGGAATGCAATGATCAGAGCAAAGCAGAAGACCAACAACAGGAAGAAAAAAAATTACAAATGACCCTCAAAACAATACACCACAGAAAGAAAAATCCCTCTTCAGAACCCAATAATATGGACATAGAAGATTACATCTGCCTAACAGATAAAGAATTCAGAATTGCCATAATAAAAAAAAAATAATAGAATTAAATGAAAAGAACAAAGAACTGAGGAGTATAAATGAAGAACTGAAAAACGAGAATGAATCCATAAAGAAGAAAATGAAGGAAATGGAGGATTTACAAACATTAGTAGAGAGCCATAAAAGTAGATTAAAACACATGGAGGAAAGAATAAGCACTCTGCAAGATTAAGATACTGAAAGACCCAAGACAGAAAAGGAAAAGAAAAACAGAGGAAGAAGAATGAGGAAAAGCTTCAGGAACTATCTGACACCATGAGAAAAGGAAACATCAGAATCATAGGAATCCCAGAAAGAGAGGAGAGAGACAAATGAACAGAGAAACTTCTCAAGGAGATAATTGAAGAGAACTTTCCAAACATGAAAAAGGAAACAAAAATCGACATACAGGAAGCCAGAATATCTCCAAATTATTACAATGAAAGGAAAAAAACAGCAAGACATATGATAGTAAAACTATTGAGAATTCAAGACTAGGAAAATATATTGTAAATGATGAGGACTAAGAAACAAATAACCTACAAAGGAAAGCCAATCAGGCTGACATCAGATTTCTCTGAAGAAACACTAAAGGCAAGAAGAGAATGGAGATACATATGTAATATACTACATGCCAACAAATGTCAACCAAAAATACTCTACCCTGCAAAGCTCTCCTTCCTCTAGGAAGAAAGAATATGGACCTTCTCTGACAAACAGAAACTACAGAAATTCATCGCTACCAAACCCCCACTCCAAAACTTACTACAAGAAACCATGAAGACAAAACCAACAGAGGAAAGACCAGGAAATACGGAATTAGGTAAGGACTAGAATCACAAAAAGGTAAAAAAAATAAAAATAAAAAAGACAAATATGGATAACAGTATATCAATATTAACTCTAAATGTAAATGGACTAAACACACCAATTAAAAGACACACCATAGCAGGATGGATCAAAAACAGAACCCAACCTTCTGCTGTCTACAAGAAACACATTTAATTGTGAAAGATAAACAGATTAATAGTTAAAGGACGGAAAACAATCCTACAAGCAAATGGACCAAGAAAGAAGGCAGGAACAGCTATAATTATATCAGATAAAATAGACTTCAAACTTAAAAAGGTAAAAAAAAAAAGACAAAGCTGGTCACTACATCACGATAAAGGGGACAATAAAACAGGAGGATATAACAATCATCAACATATACTCCCCAAATGAAGGAGCACCAAAATATATCAGACAATTATTATCATCCCTGAAAACAGACATTAAAGAAAATACATACATAATAGGAGACTTCAACACCCCACTTTCTCTATTGGACAGATCAAGAAGACAAAAAGTAACCAAGGACATTAAAGCTCTAAATAAGGACCTAGACCACATGGGATTAACAGATATCTATCGATCACTTCACCCCCGAAAAATCGAATACACATTTTTCTCAAGTGTTTACGGAACATACTCCAGGAACGATCACATATTAGGCCACAAAACAAACCTCAACAGATACACTAAGATCAAGATCGTACCAGCCTTCTTCTCTGATCATAAAGGAGTCAAAATGGAAATAAATCATAGAAAGGAAAAAAGAAACCTCCTTACCTCATGGAGACTGAAACCCACATTACTGGAAAACCAATGGATCAACAAAGAGATCAAAGAAGAAATTAAAAAATATCTAGAACTGAACGAAAATGAGGACACAAATTTCCAGAACGTCTGGGACGCAGCAAAAGCAGTAATAAGAGAAAAATATATAGCATTTCAAGCTCACATCAAGAAAGAAGAAACAACCCAAAGAAACAATTTAATCTCACATCTCAAAGAACTAGAAAATGAACAACAAAAAACCCCAAAAGACAGTTTAAGAAAGGAAATAATAAAAGTCAAAGCAGAACTAAATGAAATGGAAATAAAAAAACAATCCAGAAGATTAACGAAACCAAAAGCTGGTTCTATGAAAAAATAAACAAAATAAACAAACCACTAGCCAGGCTTACAAAGAAAAAACGAGAGAAAACATAAATAAATAGGATCATGAATGAAAAAGGAGAAATCATAACAGACACAGCAAAAATAAAAAATAAAATAATCAGAGATTACTATAAACAATATAGAAGAAGTATAACAACCTAATGGATATGGACAAATTCCTAAAACTATACAATCACCCAAAACTAGGCAAAGAAGATATAGAAAACCTAAACAGACCAATCACAAGTAGTGAAATTGAAACAGTAATTAAAAACCTCCCTGGGCCTCTCTGGTGGCGCAGCAGTTGAGCGCTGCGCTGTGGAGCTGTTGACAGCTCGCAATGCGAGTTCGACGTCCGGCCGGGGAGAATCCCACATGGTGCGGCAGACCTCTCCTGCCTCGCCCGCTGCTCCCCTCAGTAGTGTATTTCTGATCTGCCTGTTCTGCTCCCCACTCTGTCTCTGGTGAACCCTCTCGCCGCCCCACACCTCTGGCCTGTACCCCAGCTTGTATGTATAAATAAATAAATCTTAAAAAAAAAAAAACCTTCCCAAAAACAAAAGCCCAGGACCAGATGGTTTCATAAATGAATTCTACCAAACATTCAAAAACGAAATAGTCCCTATATTACACAAACTCTTTAAAAAAAATCGAGAAGGAAGGAGTACTACCAAACACATTCTATAAAGCAAATATTACTCTAATACCAAAACCAGACAAAGACAACACAAAAAAAGAAAACTACAGACCTATCTCCCTAATGAATACTGATGCAAAAATATTTAATAAAATCTTGGCCAATAGGATCCAACAATGCATCCATAAGATAATACACCACGACCAAGTGGGATTTATTCCAGGGACACAAGGATGGTTCAACATCTGAAAATCAATCAATGTAATCCAATACATCAACAAAAAAAAATAAAGACCATATGATCATATCAATAGATGCTGAGAAAGCATTTGACAAAGTACAACACCCATTCATGATAAAAGCCCTTGAAATCCTTGGGATAGAAGGAACATACCTCAACATAATAAAAGCCACATACAACAAACCCACAGCCAATATTATCCTCAATGGTGAGAAGCTGAAGGCCTTTCCCCTAAGATCAGGCACAAGGCAAGGATGTCCACTCTCACCATTACTTTTCAATATAATACTGGAAGTCCTAGCCAGAGCAATTAGACAACAGAAAGACATTCAAGGGATCCAAATAGGAAAGGAAGAAATTAAACTGTCTCTATTTGCAGATGATATGATAATATATATACAAAACCCTAAAAACTCCATAGAAAAACTACACAAAATAATAGACCAGTTCAGTAAAGTAGCAGGATACAAAACCAGTGCACAAAAGTCAGTAGCCTTCCTCTATGCAAACACCCAATCTGAAGAAGAAGAAATTAAGAAATCCCTGCCCTTCAAAATCGAAACCAAAAAAAATCAAACATCTGGGAATAAATCTAACAAAAGACATAAAGGACTTATACAAAGAAAACTACAAAATTCTGTTGAAAGAAATATAAGAAGACACAAGATATGGATAGGCATCCCTTGTTCATGGATTGGAAGGATTAACGTTATCAAAATGGCTATCCTACCAAAAGCAATTTACAGATTCAATGCTATTCCAATAAAAATCTCAATGACATTCTTCAAAGAAATAGATTGACTACTGATGAAATTCATATGGAACCACAAAAAACCTCGCATAGCTAAAGCCCTCCTAACTAAAAAGAAAGAAAACGGAGTAATTTCACTCTCTGATTTCAAACTATACTACAGAGCCATAATGATTAAAACAGCATGGTACTGGAACAAAAACAGACAGAAAGCCCAATGAAACCAAATAGAATACCCAGAATTAAAGCCACTTATCTATGAACAACTAATCTTTGACAAAGGAGCAAAGAAAATACAGTGGAACGAGGACAGTCTATTCAATAAATGGTGCTGGGAAAACTGGACAGCCACAGGCAAAAAAATGAAGCTAGACTACTACCTCACACCCTGCACAAAAATCAACTCAAAATGGATAAAAGACCTGGATATAAGACCTGAAACCATAAAATGTGTAGAAGAAAATATTGGCAAAACTCTGCACGACATACATCTCAGCAAAATCTTGAAAGACACATCCCTCAAAGCGAAGGAAGTGAAAGACAAGATAAACAAATGGGATTACTTCAAAATAAAAAGCTTCTGTACAGCAAAAGAGACATTAACCAAAACTAACAGACACCCTACCAACTGGGAAAAGATTTTTGCACACAATACATCTGATAAAGGACTAATAACAAAAATTTACAAGGAACTCACACAACTCAACAAAAACAAAGCCAATAACCCAGTCAAAAAATGGGCAGAAGAGCTAAAAAAGCACTTCTCCAAAGAAGAAAAGCAAATGGCCAACAGATACATGAAAAAATGCTCAACATCATTTATAATCAAGAAAATGCAAATCAAAACCACTATGAGATACCACCTCACACCTGAGAGGATGGCACACATTAAAAATACAGGCAACAACAAACGCTGGAAAGGATGTGGAGAAAAAGGAACTCTTCTACACTGCTGGTGGGAATGTGAACTGGTCCAACCACTATGGAAAGCTGTATGGCGATTCCTCAAACTGCTAAACATGGAGCTTCCATACGACCCAGCAATCCCACTTTTGGGAATCTACCCAAAGGACACAAAAACACTAATCCGAAAGGATACGTGCACCTGTATGTTCATTGTGGCACTGTTCACAATATCAAAGGTATGGAAGCAACCCAGATGTCCAAAAATAGATGATTGGATCAAGAAGATGTGGTACATATACACAATGGAATACTATTCAGCATTCAAAGAAGATAAATTCAGCATTCAAAGAAGATAAACACGTGCAATTTGCAGCGACATGGATGGAATTAGAGGGGATCATACTCAGTGAAATAAGCCAGAAAGAAAAAGAAAAATATCGAATGGTTTCACTTATAACAGGACTATAGGGAAACCAAATAGGAGAGAGACGCTCATTGGGGGCAGGAGGCGGGGGAATAAGGGCACAAAATGGACTAGAAAAGAACACAAGGGACCATGGAGATGGATCACGGGTGAATTGGTGGTGGTCTACCCAAGGGGAATACAAAATGTAAAATACATAAATGACAATAATAAATAAATAAATAAATAACAAGAGGACAAAAAAAGAAAATGTTTGCGGTTCTGATTGCCTATCACTCCTTGGGGTCTTTGCTGAGGGCTCAAGAGCTTTTAAATAACTCCAAAGCCATTTGTTTGATTTTAGGGGAGTTTCCTATACAGGATAGAGAATATGAGTCAGAAACATAAGTTCAAATTTATGTATTATTTATTAGACCTAAGGTGTCCAATTTGCTGTCGCCTCTTATAAAATGGGAGGATGTACCTGCACCATAAGGCTGCTTGAGGATGGCTTTGTGTGTTTGTTGTGCATTCTGTGTGTACCTGGTGTAGTTATTTTTTACTGTTACCATTAAAATGTCTTCAAAGGTTTCCAGTCACATTTGACATATTTAAAATCTTTTAAGAAGTCTTAGTCTGGTTGGATAGAATACCAAGTCCTGGTTGGCTTAAAAATAATAGAAATTTATTTCTTAGTTTTTGTGTCTGTGAAGTTCAAGATCAAGGCATTGACAGCTTCAATGTCTGGTGAAAGCCTGCTCCCTGGTTCATAGATGGCCAAATTTCTGCTACAACCTCACACTATAGAAGGGCTAGGGAGCTCTTAGGACCTCTTTTATAAAGGCACTAATCTCATTCATGAGGGCTCTGCCCTCATGACCTAATCACCCTCCAGAAGCCCCATCCTTTGATACCAACACATTGTAGAATAGGTTGCAACAATTGAATTTTGGGGTGACACAAACTTCAGCATCTTGGAACCAGATGAGCATTGGGGAGACTTGTAGACTAAGGGGAAGGACAGGCCTCAGAGCAGGTATGCAGTGTGAGTCCAGACCCCAGCTGGAAACCCAAAGCTTTCTGGGGAAGACGCTCAATTGCTGTGTTCTACTGAGCTACATGAGATGGACCCTCCCTGTCCTCTTTTTGACTGATCATGAATATATCTTGAAATGCACCTTTAATATGAAGATGCTGATTTTAGTAGTACATGTGGATTTGAAAAGTTCCTGGATATCACTGCTGTAGAAAGACTTTTGTTCTTCGTGCAATTCTACAAAACACTTCCAACAACCCTTAAACTTTCCTGTAAGTCAAAGACTTGCCAAGTCTCTGGAGTAAATAGTTGTTCTTGGACACAAATATTCTATATGACTTAATGGCACCTTTCCCCTCAAAATGCTTAAATCAGCTGCTTTTACAAGGAGAAAGACACTGAAAGCCCCTATCATCTTAATATCCACAATAAATATTTCTATAGCAGACAAAAAAGAAAAATGAATGACTAAAACAGAAAAATGAATTTACTTCCCTAGACAGGGAAGTAAATTTAACCAATTTTTTTTTACCTGATGCATATATAATTGAATACAAAAATACAAATGCAAAAAAAAAAAATGAATGCAGCAACCCAGAAATCATTCTGAAGGAAAATCAAGGTTATAAAAGCAGATCCAAATCCAAATTTCAGAGCATACTTAATGTTGGCTTACTGGCACAATTAGAATAAATAACTGTAAGTGATTATATTTTCTTCTGCTCTTTATGCAAGTTTCCACTGTGTAACAGAAAAAGCATGCTGTGTATGAATATGAAAATTAAATGGTTATTCTAAGACCAGTTGTATGCAGATATGGCAAACCAGAACTATATTTTTGTGTCCGAGTTTTCTGTTGGAATTGTCTATGACCCCACCCACCATACCCCACCAATGGAATGACCAGGCTGTACATTAATTCTGTCATTCATTTGGTCACTCAATCATTCTACCTCTCCATTTCTGTCTATGTCAGTTTCCAAGGTAGGTCCTGGGTACACAAATAAAGCAGGAAACTTGCCCTCCAGAGAGTAAAGTTAAGCAGACTTGATTTGATAAGCATTAACTGAAATAGGAACTGAAAGGAGCAGAGAGAAGAGAGAAAGCTATTGTGTCTGTGGAAAGAGAAGGTGGTCAGGAAATAATTCACTCAAGAGGAAGCAGTCATCGACAATAGAAAGAGATGGGGAGTCAGCCCTAGCAGGGAGAGCACCTTGAGTCACTGACAAGAGCTTAAAATCTTAACCATCCCAAGTTATTTGCGTTTAAAGGCAATCCAGTCTAAAGTTAAAGGGAGAAAAGTAATTGGCGCCTGCATTTTAGGTTTACGCTTAGAGTGTGTGAAGCATCACATTTCTAAGAAACTACTTTTTTTTAATACATATTTTTATTGTTATTTATGTCTTTTACATTTTGTATTCCCCTTGGGTAACCCACCACCAATTCACCCGTGATCCATCTCCATGGTCCCTTGTGTTCTTTTCTAGTCCATTTTGTGCCCTTACCCTACCCTCCCCCCGCCCCCCCCCCGTAACCTCCCCCCCTCCCCGCTGAGTGTCTCTCTCCTATTTGGTTTCCCTATAGTCCTGTTATAAGTGAAACCATTCGATATTTTTCTTTTTCTTTCTGGCTTATTTCACTGAGTATGATCCCCTCTAATTCCATCCATGTCGCTGCAAATTGCATGTGTTTATCTTCTTTGAACGCTGAATAGTATTCCATTGTGTATATGTACCACATCTTCTTGATCCAATCATCTATTTTTGGACATCTGGGTTGCTTCCGTAACTTTGCTATTGTGAACAGTGCCGCAATGAACATATGGGTGCATGTATCCTTTCGGATTAGTGTTTTTGTGTCCTTTGGGTAGATTCCCAAAAGTGGGAATGCTGGGTCGTATGGAAGCTCCATGTTTAGCAGTTTGAGGAATCGCCATACAGCTTTCCATAGTGGTTGGACCAGTTCACATTCCCAGCAGTGTAGAAGAGTTCCTTTTTCTCCACATCCTTTCCAACATTTGTTGTTGCCTGTATTTTTAATGCGTGCCATCATCTCAGGTGTGAGGTGGTATCTCATAGTGGTTTTGATGTGCATTTCCTTGATTACAAGTGATGTTGAGCATTTTTTCATGTATGTTGGCCATTTGCTTTTCTTCTTTGGAGAAGTGCCTTTTTAACTCCATTTTTTGACTGGGTTATTGGCTTTGTTTTTGTTGAGTTGTGTGCATTCCTTGTAAATTTTTGTTACTAGTCCTTTATCAGATGTATTGTGTGCAAAAATCTTTTCCCAGTTGGTAGGGTGTCTGTTAGTTTTGGTTAATGTCTCTTTTGCTGTACAGAAGCTTTTTATTTTGATGTAATTCCATTTGTTTATCTTGTCTTTCACTTCCTTCGCTTTGAGGGATGTGTCTTTCAAGATTTTGCTGAGATATATGTCGTGTAGAGTTTTGCCAATATTTTCTTCTACACATTCTATGGTTTCAGGTCTTATATCCAGGTCTTTTATCCATTTTGAGTTGACTTTTGTGCAGGGTGTGAGGTAGTAGTCTAGCTTCATTTTTTTGCATGTGGCTGTCCAGTTTTCTTAATCAAATGTTTGCAATAGAACCACCTATGTATTTTTTTTTTCAGTCCAAGTCCCTATAATGTACCCCTGACTAACTGAGTCAGATTCTCAGAGAAAGAGCCTGCACAGGTTCTTATTTTCTATTGAGGTAACACTGACTTACAGCACTGCATAAGCTTCAGTGTACAGCTCACACCTCCACATCTGAAAAGACCACACCTCACCCACCACCAAAGGCCTAGTTTCCATCCACCGCCATTCAGTTACAACCCTCTACCCAACTCACCCCTCGTGCCCCCTCCACCCTGGCAACCACCAATCCATTGAAAACTTTATTTTAAAAAGCTCCTCAGCTGATTGTGATGTACACCTTGTTAAGAACTATTTCCTTTGCTCAGATGTATAAAGCAGAGCACCAGAAAGCCTGCTATTCTCTGAGGATGTCATCCTCAGCTTTGTCTTTTGCTGCCTCTGCCACTCCCTCTAGCATTGAACTCACAATAAGTTTTTCAAAGCTTAAGGATGCTTCAGACTGTGACAAACCTTAATTTTATGTGTCTGTCACCCAACTCCCTAGCTTAGTAGAACAATATGATCCTGAATGAATTGATGTTTTGTTCAGCAAGATTCTAGCATCAGCAGGTGGCATAGGCAGAACAGTCACTGTGAAGGATAGTATTGGTTTTTATTATCTTGTTTTGTTATCCCTTATACATTCTTACCTCCTCTCCCTCTTACCTCTTGTATCATTGGTTTGCTTTTCAGTGTCCACTACTTTATTTTTATTTTGCTTTGTCAGTTCATCTGTTTTGTTCCTTTATATTCCCCATATATATGTAATCATCCAGTATTTGTGGATTATCCTTCTAGCTACCTTCACTTTGCATAATCCCCTCAAGTTACTTTCATTTTCTACAAATGGCAACATTCCAGTCTTTGGTTATAGCTCAGTAGTGTGGATATACCATATTTTCTTTTCCCTATGGGTACTTGGGCTGTTTCCTAGCCTAGTTGTTGTAAATAATGATGCAGTAAACACTGTGGAGCTTGCTGATGGTTTAGTGTTCAAGTGGATGGTTTTATTTTCTTCATAGACGTACCCAGAAATGGTTTTGCTGGATCATATGGTATATCTAGTTTTAGTTTTTAAAGAAAGGTTGAAAACTGCTTTCCAAAATGATTGCATCAATCCATATTGCCACCAGAGAGTGTGTGAGTGTTTGTCTTTCTTTGCTGTTAGCAAACTTCAGATTTATGCCACTCTCATCATATTTGGACTGGTTTTCGCAGCAACCATATTTTTAAAGGAAAAGATAATCCAATATTCTCATATACAAAATAAGTCATAATTGTCTTTCCCAATCCTTCCTTCAGTTTTATAAGTGAAGAAGAACTATCTCTAAGGTTCATTTCTGAACCTGTTTTTTTTTAAATCATAATCAAAATAGAATAAAGTAATATATTTAACTCATCTATGTATATTCATATACTATAGTTATCAAAAGAGGTTTGAAGTGGCATATTCAACAAATACCTGTAAAGAGTCTGGTATATATGTAGCACTATGGGACATTAAGAAGACCTAGTCCAGCTATTGAAGAAAAGCCCTTTATGTATTATCATCAGGATGCACAGGGGTTATAAAAGATGTGCAGAATGCTGCTATATGGTCACTCTTTGTCGATGGATAAATTTGTGCTCTTGTTGGAGGACAGTGCCCTGGGAGAGGGGCGCAACATTCACAGAACTCAGACAGCCCACCATTTTAGGTCCCAGGTACAGGTGGTGGAAAAAAACACTAGAAATAAGTGTATAAGAATTGTCTTTTCTCTTTCCATTTGGAAAAATTCTAAGATCTCCCTTTTTATCTCCCTAACTTCTTAATGTCTTTCTCTGTGAACCCTTTTGCTCTCTCTTTTGGTCTGGATGCGGCCACCACACACTCCCCTCTGGAAAATGCCCCTAAATTTATTTCCTTCCTTGTTTCTCTGTCAGCAATGTAGTGGTTGAACCCCTCTTCTCTACAGCAATTTAGGCGATGTTTCTAAGTTGCAAATCCTAACAAATCTGCCCTTCCTGTTCTTAACACCCTTCAGTGGCTACTCACTATCTGCGATAAAATTATAATTGTGTATAATCAAGATTTACAAAATGATTTGGCAGTTATTTTCCAGTGTGCAAAAGTAACCAGTATTTCTTTTCTTTATGTCCATTTTCTTTAATCCATTCCTCGTAACTCTCTACGTAAGAGATAATTGGTATTAATACTCATAAGCAAAAAAATTAGGATTCAATAAAATATGAAAAGGCTACATGTTTATATATGACTGTAAGACAAGATTTCAAATATAGAATTTATAATAATAAATAAAATATGAAAATTTTCCTTTCTCCTCTCATCAGCTTTCAAAGACTGAGTTTAGGATTGGATATATACATTTCAAGATGCATTGTAAAATGCATTAAAATTGGAACTACTATTATTGTCTTTTTCTCAGAGTACATTCCGTATAGGGAGCCCAGGATATTAAATACAAATGTGATTTTCATTACACATAGTCCTGGCAAACCAAAGGATTTACAAATTGGAGGCCTTTTAGAAAAATAAAATCAAAAGGAGGTTGAAATAATGAACATTAAACTAAAGCTATGATACAAATGTATTCACAATGAAGACGGGTGATCAGTGGAAAGCACATAGCACTTCTGAAAACAAAAGAGGAAGGCTCTCAAGGGTTCTTTTCCATCACAGCGGTTAGGCGATCACTTTCCAGAGGTGTATCTTGGAATATTCTGTCCACTCTGGTGTGAAATGACTTACAGGATGGCTTTTCCCACTACTTCCATTTTGAAGCTATTCCACAATTTAATAGATGTCACTATTGAGAAAACTTGGTAGAGATGGAGTCTACATTTTCTGTTATTCAATTTCATGCACTGACTTCGAGTTATTGCCCTTGGAGAGCTTCTTAAACAATTCTTTCCTTTCATGGTGATGCATTTTGAATTTGTGGAAATTTGTGTCATATCCTTCTGTCAGTCTTCAAAAATTTACATGTAATATGCATTAAGTGCTTAATTCCTCTGTCCATGAACAATATATTAGGGTTTTATAATCTTGTAAGTCATTTTCCACAGTCTGGCAATTAATCGGCTCTTCTCTAAATTCTCACAAGTTTGTCAACATCTTACGTCAAAGTATGTGCAGAATGACTTGGCAACTTGATCCTGTCTTACCAGTGTCTCACAGTTCCACCATTGTACCCTGACCTCCGACGGCAGCACTCCTGTGTATTGACACCTTTGAGGTATCTTAACAGTTCCTTCCCTCACATTTAATCACTTACTGTATCTCACAGTTAAATGTCCTCCCTTGAAATTCCAGATAGTTCCATTCAGTGATATATATGTCCTTCTGATGTTTAGAGGAGCATTTCACCAATTTTTATGTTCTTTCAACTCTGAGATGGCCTGTACTTAGTATCATATCAACATCTCCATATAAAGCATTATAAAATACACTGCTAAATTTGTCCCTCCAGGACACTATGCATGACAATATGCAAATGATTGAAGTTTTTTGACTTTGTCAGGTATTAACTGGCCCTCCAGAAATGGATAGTGTGTATAATTAGTCCAACCATCTTTTCTGTTCCTTTCAGATCAATTAAGGTGATCATCTACTTCAGGGAAATTCTAATATCTTCTCAACTCCTAAGATTTTATTTTTTAAAACCCCTGCTTTATGAGATAATCTTTCCTTTTTGCAATATTCAAATTTTGGATTTCTTCAGTTACAGAAAAAAAACATTATGAAAACCACTGTGGCTGCCTTGTCTGAGTATTTTATAGCTACCAGAATCTCTGTTTTTCGTCTTGAAACAAACCAAAACATTTTTAAAAACTTTGACATAAACCCTGTTGAAATAAACCCTGCTGATCTGAGATTCTTTACATCTTGAATTTCAATATAAAAAGGCCCCAAAGGAGTAGCTCTTATATCAAAGGACAGAAATGTAGAGAAAATATTCTTTTCTCATGGCCTTAAAATAATTGAATGAGTCACCTGCTACCGCACCTTCATTGCATTCATGTTAAGGCAATATTTCAATAGCTTACTAAGCAGAAAAACACTTTTGGAGATAAGGGTAAATGTCAACTGCTGTCTTACTGCCAAGAAAGTGGCTTTTCAGAACCTTTAGTTGCCACAGGTTTAAAAACATTTAAGAACAGAAATAAGCATTAGCCCACAAGCCAACCTTTAACTTTAAGACACCTTTATGAATAAAGATATCTTAAAAATGGTTTGGCCCCTTGAAAATGTGGTCTTTAATGAAAATTCCCACTCATGGATAATGAATCTTCATTAAGAATTTGAGAAAGACAAGTGTCATGTCATGCCCTAGAACCCAATCATTCTTCCAAACTTTATTAAAAGCCTAATAAGTCCCAGGCACTCGAGGGGCTGCTGTGGAAGTATGAATGTTAATGAAAAAGTTCACTGTGAAAGTCTTTGTTCACTCTGAGAACACAGATGAGGGAGTGTGGGCATCAGAACTAGTGATGCTTTTCAATGGAGTTAACTTTATTTGTACTCTAAATGACAAAGTGGAGTTAGATGGGAAAGAGGTGGGAGAACATCCCAAGCCAATGGCACAGCCTCTGAAAATGTAAGAAAGCTGACAAAGTAGGAAATAATTCTGGAAACCTGGGGAACATGAGTGAATAGTTAGAAATGGCATTGAAAGGGAAACTTGAGCCAAGATCATGAAGGTTTTGATGTACTCCTCAGAGGAATGAAAGCTTTTTAGGTCCTCTGAGGGATTTAGGATATGGAAGTTACGTGGATAGTAAAGGCCTCTTTGTTTTGACTTTACTTTTGAAGACTCGCATGGCAGGACAGTGGAGGACACACTGCAGTTGGGTAAGACTGGAGATAGTCTATGGGGCCTCCCTGGTAGCCCAGGGATTAAGTCTCAGCACTATCGAGCTATTGCCAGCCACTGCGGCATGAGTTCAATCCCCAGCCAGGGAGCTTCCCACATGGCGCAGCAGACCTCTCCTGCCTCGCCCACTGCTCCCCTCAGCAGTGTATTTCAGTAGATCCGCCTGTTCTGCTCCCTACTCTGTCTCTGGTGAATCTTCTCACCTCCCCCACCCCTGCACCTCTGGCCTACACCCCAGTTCTTGTATGCATAAATAAATAAAAATAAATCTTAAAAAATAAAAGAACGGAGACAGTCTCTCTCAGAGTTTATGGTAGGAATACAGAAGAGATATGATGACTACTAAATTAAACACAGGGTAGAAGACATGGTTTGGAATGATTAATAGCATGCTATATAAGGATTTGATGACTGGGGAGCATTTCAGCATGACTTCTAAGGGTATGACATGTACAATTAAGTGAAGATAGTTGTTTATTTGTATGAAAGGAAACACAAGATGATGAATAGGTTTTGTTGGGAAACGGATGAGTACCATTTTGGACATGTTGAATTTGAGGAACTTGTGGGACATCCAATGGGAGGGGACCCAAGGGAGTTTGGCAAAATGATCCGATTTGCAGCAAAAATTCTTTGCCTAAGATCTAGAATCAGGCACCATTGATGTATAAATTATTGCTGGAGCCATGAAACTCAATGAGATACTCAGATACCAAGTATCAGAATCCTGTAAAACACTGATATTTAAAAGACAGTTTAAAAAAGATGGCAATCTGTGATGAAATAGATTGAGGTAAAAGAGGAAAACCAAAGCATATCACAAAGGCCAGTGAAAAAGAATGACTTTGAATGTGAGAAAGAGGCCATCTCAGCAAAGCTACAAAGGGTGCATTGGCTTGGGCAATTCAGAAGCTATTAACTGTTAATAAGAATCTGTTCACCAGTATGGTAGAGCAAGAACAAAACTGTCCTAAGATGAAGAATGAATCAGAATTGCAGTAAATGAGTGAATAGATACAGATTTAAGGAAATTATATATAGAAAGGGTAGATCAAGGAAGTATTATTAACATGATGAACTTTTTTATAGGTTGCTTGGGACAAACAAGTAATGGGAAAGAGAAAAATATAGGAGAAAGGCAACACAGTGTGCTGGACTTGTAATTTTTCTCCAACAGTATCTAGAGCAGGGATGATTGGATGACTCCAGGGTAGAGCTTTTATGTGGTAGGTACCACAGACAGCTAGGTAATAATGGCGTATCGATAAGACAGCCAGGTAGTGAGGGCTGAGGCTCTTTGAGATCAACAGAAGGCTGGGATCATGCAGGTGTAAGTGTCTGAAGGGCTCAGTGAGGTTGAACAAAGAGGACAGCAGTCAGGAGTTCAAGGGCATGCAAGGATGTGGAGTGTTGTCACAGAATGCATTATGCATTTAAGATTTCAGATGAATAGGGGGGTTGTAGAAGTGGCAACAGATGAGACTGTTCATTGGAGTTGAGAGAATTAAGAGCTGCAAACCCAAGTGTTCTCTGTGCTACCTGCATGGACACTGACATCAAGCAGGAAGATGATAACATGAGGTAGAGACAGATATAGGAACACAGATGCCATCACCCTTAGTAAACAAGGGAAAGTGACCAGTTCTGGTCACTTCAGCAGCAGCAGCCACACTGTAGAGAGTTGAAAGCAGGGAATAATAGCTTAGGGGTCTGAGGTTCAGAGGCAGTGACTATATGTTTACTTACATATGCCTACACTGTCTTTAAAGTAATTTATAAGAAACTAAATTGCCAATCACCGCTGAGTGGCATCCCTTGTATAACTGTTAGATTCTGGGCCATCTGAATGTATTGCATTAAAAATAACAATTATTTATATAACTCAAAAGCAACAACAACAAAAAAAAACCAAGCAGCCTGATTTAAGAATGAACAGAGACCTAAACAGATATTTCTCTAAAGAAGGCATAGAGATGGCCAACATGAAAAGATGTTTATCATCACTTATTATTAGGGAAATGCAAATCAAAACAACAATGAGGTATCATCATGCCTGTGAGAATGATTATTATCCAAAAGACAAGACACAACAGTATTGAGAAAATGTGGAGAGAAGGGGACCTTAAACACTGTTAGGGAATATAAATGGTGCAGCTCCTATGGAAAAGCATAATATGATTCCCCCCCCAAAAAAAAAAATAGTGAGAATAGAAAATTGTATGATCCAGCTCTCCCACTTCTGGGTTTTTAATCCAATGAATATGAAAACCTGAATTCAGAGAGGCAGTTATACTCCTATGTTTATGTTTAATGCATCATTATTCACAATAGCCAAGTAACAACCTAAGTGCCCATTGGTGGATTACTGAATAAAGAAGATGTGTATATGCACAATACTCAGCTATAGAAAAAAAGGGCAGTATGGAGGGACTTAGTATTTTGATAAGTGAAATAAGTCTGATAAGATAAGACAAATACCTTATGGTTTCACTCATAAACAAAACAAATGAACAAACTAAACAGAAACCAAGCCTTAAAGTGTAGGAACAAAGTAGAGGTTACCAGAGAAGAAGGGGGAAGGAATGGGTAAGCTGGATAAGAGGAGTCACACGATACAAGATGGAGACTAGACTTTTGGTGGCAAACATAAGGTAGTATGTACATGTTGGTTTTTATTGCTGTACCACTGAAACCTAGATATCAATAGAAATCAATATGAAATCAATGAAAAATTTAATTTATGTGTATATTTATGTCTGTGAAGTATATGTAAATATGATGCATATGTATATGAGGTCTATGTATATTTGTGTGATATATATACATATGTATATGAGATATATGCATTTATGTGTGTGTGTGTGTGTGTGTGTGTGTGTGTGTGTCAGAAACAGATCTAAATGTTCTGAAAGTACAGAAGTTAGCCAAATGAGGAGCGCCCACACCCACATTTCCTAACCTCACAAGGTTTTCAGAGTAAGCACTCTTATGAGGTGAGCCTGCAGGGAAATATAATCTTCGGAGGAGAATGGGAAGGAGTGGTTAGTAAAAGTTTTAAGGGTGTCTGGGTTGTTTATCCACAAAGATTCGTGAATCTAAAAGGCATCACGAAAGTGGTAGTTCTCAGAGTGATATTGTGCTCATGGTGCCCCATTTTAAAATTAATCTACTCAATACTTTTTAGACTGAAAACACTCAACCAATGTCAGAAATCCAATTTAAAGTTTCCTTTTTATCTTTGAAGAGAATATGGAGTCCAGGCTAAAACAGCTCCCAAAAGCAATATTCTTTTCTGTGTACAATAAATCATCAGCTTTCTCGCCCATCAGTAAACTAAGAATTGGCAGAAGATAATGCAGTGTTCTCTTGAGAGCAAAGATTCTTGTTAACTTACATTCTTATCTTCTAGAAAAGTTTATGACTTTTGTTGTTGTTCTTGCTCTTAAATGGATAGTATCTTACATTTAACACAAAAGAGCTGGGGATATTTTTCTTTTATTTATCCTGATGAAATCAATTTTATATTTTGGTTTAATAGTGACATAGAGGTTGATGAAACCCATGAAGGATAAGCAAAAATAAATGGAACCACAGAAAGCTGTAAAGTAAATATTGGCTTTCTTAACCTAGTATTATTTGACACTATGGTTTTAAAATAAAATATTATTTGGCTTTAAGTAGTCTTTCTTCCCTTCTCTCTCATCCCTGTTCTATCCTCCGTAACTCAACATCAAGAGATGTCCTGGACATAGCTGAGAATGAGTTGATTCTAATTAGGTGATTTTTGCCTGATCCAACTGGTTTCTGGCTTTTCCATGTTAAACGGTATTGCTCAAGTCTCTGTCCACGTTGTAAGGAAATATGAAGAAGGCCCCCTGCCTTGCCTTGTTCCCTTTGAGAATAGTTGAGTAAAGGCAGGAACATTCAGTGCTGTGAACCTGCTGACTGGGTTCTGTGAGAAAGAATCCTAGACCAGCACACACGCTGCCACAGTTCCCTGGCTACTCCGCCTGGGTATGAGAGGCTTTTCTTTCCCCCACCTGGTATCAAGAAGCTGTTGGGGTGTCAGGGTTTTCCCTTCTGCTCAGTGCAGGTGTTCTTAATACTGAGGAGGTCTCTACTAAATCTACCAGTCAGAATGATAGGAATCCACCAAAAATTAATCAAGGGCAACAAATTCTGTGTTAAAGTTGAGACTGCTGTTGTGCCCAGCATTTGAACAGCATAGATGGTGTCAGCTGCACTGTTAACTACCCGCCCCTTCCAAATCTTCCTCAGCCCCTACCCCGATCCCTACCCCCTGGGTCCTGGGTTCTTTTCTGTTTATATTTAACTGCTTTACACCTTAATAAAATTACTTCTGCCCACAAGCCTCTAACATAGCTGTATACACAATATAGTGCAGTGCTGTGCAAATTAAATAGATTAGTTGTATTTATTTTAAAATAGAGCTTCCATAGATGGAAATAAAGACCACTACCCAACCATAAACAGTTGTTGCATGTTATAGGACTATGACGTGATGACAGCCAATGTCCTTCCTAGCTAAATTGTTCATGTGAAAGGGAAGATAATATGGTTATATTGTATGTGTTTACTGTGTCTTCAGAAGATTGCTTTTTCAAAGGAGGGTTGTTAAAGAGACATCTTAAAGAATACCAGGTGTCCCCTGGCTTCTCACATGTCAAGTGCAGAGAGTGCAACTCAGTGTCAGGATATCAAGGCTTATGTATGACTCCATAGAATTTAGGATTTATTTCAAATGTCTGTTTTTTTCCTTGAAGGAACTTATACTCATGTTGATCGAATATCGGAAGAAGCATTTGTGTTTTTAAATACTTCTAGTAGAAAATTATCCCCTCCTCATTCCAGGACTGTCTGCCTTTTAAAAATGTAAATGTGAATCTTGCCTGAGATAATACTGGCTGGAGTCTCGTGAGAAATGTGGGTGGTAATGCAACAGTGCATTGGATCAGAGGCCCTGGCTTCAGGGTGAAGGCTGACTCACTCCGGCCTGGACGAGAGAGTGCTAAGTGTCTGTCTCCATGTGGGCTTCACCTGTTCCCCATACACCTCAGAGACAACAATCACTGACCCCTCCACTACCAACCATTAAAAGCATGTTTTTCTGTTACTTCAAACACTGATAGATTTGCGGGTCAGTTGAGTAGAATTTGAGAGGATGCTAATAAGACAATGTGCATGGTTCACTACTAGTGGATTTGGGGAAGGGGAAAAAGTGTGATTAGAAATCACTCTGGAAGTCTGAAGAACGATTTAGAGAAGGGCCCTCTCTTCTTCAAGTGGGTGCTAGAGTGGAAAAAAAATCTGGACTAGGTGTCGGGAGACAGGGACTCTAGTGCTGGCTCTCTCATAAGTGTGATGTCTCTGCATTAGAAAATAACTCTGAATACTGATTCCTGAAATACTTATGATTTGCTAAGTTATGTTGTAGTAACAACCCCCAAATTTCAATGACTTATAAAAACAACTTCTCATGCATGTTACACATGCAGCTGTGCTTCACATAGCTTCTCCATTTGGGGGTGCAGTTTGAAGGATGAACCCTGACATGCAGCACAGGGAAACAAACAATGATAGAACTACACAGGGTGTTGTGAAGCATCTCTCATTCCACTGATCAAAAGAAGTCAACTGGCCAAGCTTGCCATCAGGGCATAGAAATTAAGCTTCTCCCATAAAGAGGGTACAGGGAAGAGCCCTGAGAAGATTGACCTGGTAGAGAGGGACAACATAGTATCTGTTAGTTAAGAGCACTGGTCATTGATTGGTAAAATCTCTTCCACCTCCAAAATTACCAATTTTAATTCATGAATTAGAAATGGCAGTAATTAGTTTGGATGTGAAAATATTATATGAAGAGATAAGAGACTAAGATGACCCAGTCCAATAATGGGCTTAATTCTTGCATTAATTAGAAATTCACCTATGCATATATTGTTTTTATCTTTAAATATCTTCTATGCCTACAGCAAGGTCTTGCCCTTTAAAATTTTTTGATTTTTTTAAGATTATATAATTCATAGCCCTTACATATATATAGTAAATTACAGCTGACAACATACTTTTACATTCCTCCATTTCACTGTCATCTACTCTTTAAATGACCAGATTGGCCATGTTCAATTTGTATAATCTGAATTCCCAGTGCCCCAAGTAGTAACACTCAGTAATTTGCAGGGGAGTGGGATGGACCTACTTTTGTAGATAGGCTACTGGAGGAGATAGTGATGGGGCATTAGGGATGCATTCCATCCCCAAGGAAAAAGCCCAAGTCAAGATTATATCTCCCTTCACTTAGTGGTTGCAGAAATCACCAGTGAGGAAACAGAAAATCTCTTAGAATAGACTGAAATTGTTACTTTATCTTATGTATCTGTACCAGGACCCAGTGGTGGTGAGGAAAATAAAACAAAGTTATAACAAAGCTTTCTGAAACTTTCAAAATCTTGATGCACATTTTAGGGGAGAGTATGTTAGGACATTGTAGGGTGGATAGACTGATCGACATTTTCCCAAGGAAAGAAGGGTGAAGACAGTTAAATACTAAGGACTAGTTATGTCCTTATGTGTCAGACACGTTTCTATCAACTTTCCATATAGTGTTCTATTTAATCCTCAAAGCATCTCTTTGAAATAGGAATTACTGTTATCTCCATTTTCAGATAATAATAGCCAGGCATGGAGAAACTAAGTAATTGGTACTAGCATTTTAGCTGTTTAGTGTTAGACCTAGGATTGAATTCAGAGAGTCTTACGCCAGAACTTTGATAGCAATCCTACCTCTGCAGAATATTAACGTAGCATCTTTCCAGTAGGAAGTCACTATATTATAAAGACTGTACAAGTTTTTAATAAATGCAATGACTGTCAATCTGGACCAGTTTCACATAAATTACACTGGTCAACAGTGAGATTGTTACTGACTTAAAAAGGCGCTAATCTCGGGCCTCCCTGATGGTGCAGCGGTTGAGCGCTGCACTGTGGAGCTGTTGGCAGCAGGCGATGTGAGTTCGACACGGCCGGGGAGAATCCCACATGGTGCAGCGGACCTCTCCTGCCTTGCCCGCTGCTCCCCTCAGCAGCGTATCTCTGATCTGCCGTTCTGTTCGCCACTCTGTCTCTGGTGAACCCTCTCGCCGCCCCACGCCTCTGGCCTGTACCCCAGCTTGTATGTATAAATAAATAATTCTTAAAAAAAAAAAAGATGTCCAAGTTTAAAAAAAAAAAAGGCCCTAATCTGTAGTATCTTGGTGTGCTGAACATGAATATAACCCTAAACATTTTTATTAGCTCTTGTTTTGAAGATATTTCACACAATTCATTTTATATGTTTTACCGTGTAAATTTATCCAGTAGGACTGCAACAGCAAGCCTAAATCAGCCTAGAATGATGTACTATTACATCACATTGCATAATACCATCATGCACACATCATCCAGAGTTGACTGCATCATTTTCTGATGCAATGCAATACTACTGCCAGGTGGCTGCTGAAGTAAGCTGATGTCAGCAGTGCATTATATAAAGCCGTCGGAAAGGTTGAGCATAGAAAATATTTCAGACTTTGTGCCAGACAGTTTCAGCTACTGTTCCATAGAACTGTTATTATTTTATCCATTTAGGCACAATACAAAACAGTAACACCTCAAAAGTGTGTTGATAGTGTGGACAATTTCTGCTCTATTTGTGGGGAAGTGGCATTTGCCAACCAGAAGAAAAGTATCACTTCTCAAGTGAAGAAGGCTTATCATCTTGACATCGGATGCAAGGTTGGTGACCAAAACAAGCATTGGGCCCTACATCTATGCTGTGCTACGTGGACAACACAACTTTCATAGTGGTTAAATGACAAAAGACCATCAATGCCGTTTGCAGTCCCCATGGTGTGGAGAGAGCCAAGCAACTACATAAAAGACTGTTACTTGTGCTTGGTTCCTCTTCTTTCCAGCAGAATAATGAAGCAAAAGAAGTCGAGAATAGCCTACCCAAACATTCCGTCTGCAGTGAGACCAGTTCCACATGGTGAGGGACTTCCTACTCCAGAACCTCCAGCAGAATATTCTCTTGATTCATCTGATGAGGACAAGGGTGAGCCGACCGGTTCGTCTCCTGTTCCAGCAGCATGCAGTGATCCAGATTTTCACTGTAGTGCATCATCAGCCCCACACAGACTAACACAGGAAGAACTAAATGACCTGGTTTGTGATTTGGACTTATCCAAGAACAAGGCAGAATTGCTAGGATCAGGACTCCCAACAATGGAATCTTCTAGAAGAAGATGTCACAATTACTTGATATGGAAAGTGCCACCAACAGTTGGAGCCTTTCTTCAGAAAGGAAAGTACTCCGGTATTCTGTTCCGATATTGAGGGCCTCAGGAATGCCTCAGAAATCACTCATGACCCACAAGAATGGAGAGTATTTCTAAACTCTTCACAACTGAGCTTAAGGCTGTGCTTTTGCACAATGGAAACCGTCTTCCATCTGTTCTATTCCTGAACAGCTGTACAAGAGACAAGCAAATAAATCTAAGAAGTAGTCTATGACTTGATTTTTTACAGGTATTAACTGTAGGCCTATTACCATTGGCATGGCATGCATTTTGTGATGTAAATATCAATTTATTGCAGATTTAGGGCAATAGGATCACATTTTGTCAGATTTAATCCTCAAGTAAACCTGTGACTTTATAGGAGGAGTGTACTTTTCCTGTTTTATGAATTGATTCTCAAGCATAGAGTTGACCTTACCCAAGGTCACACTGTTACTTTCCTTATGGAATTTGATTCTGAGTATTCTCTAGCCAAAGCCAAGTTTTAAAAATGCTTGAACACACTGATTATCAAATCTCTCCTACCAACCAAAAATGCTGAGATCCTTATTCTGCAAGGCAAATAAGCAAAGGAGTTTCCCAACTTCCCTGCTCTTCATTTAAAGGCATGGGGTTTGTTCTCATTTTGTTTGTACCAAGAGATTCTCTGATGAAAGTTATCCTGGCCCATTTGTATTCTAGCATCTTTATGATCCCTGCTGGGTTTAGAGATAGCTTTTAGTAATCCCACCAAATCAATCCCTCTGACCAACCTCAGGGGTCATCATAAAGTACTTAAGGGATT
>PVIJ01006906.1:0-87388 GCA_004024925.1 Scalopus aquaticus | reverse complement strand
TTGATATTTTTCTTTTTCTTTCTGGCTTATTTCACTGAGTATGATTCCCTCTAATTCCATCCATGTCGCTGCAAATTGCATGTGTTTATCTTCTTTCCATGCTGAATAGTACTCCATTGTGTATATGTACCACATCTTCTGGATCCAATCATCTATTTTTGGACATCTGGGTTGCTTCCATACCTTTGCTATTGTGAACTGGTCCAACCACTATGGAAAGCTGTATGGCGATTCCTCAAATTGCTAAACATGGAGCTCCCATACAACCCAGCAATACCACTTTTGGGAATTTACCCAAAGGACACAAAAACACTAATCCGAAAGGATACATGCACCCGTATGTTCACTGCGGCACTATTCACAATAGCAAAGGTATGGAACGTTCTTTTCTATTAAAGATCTTACACAGTAAGGGTATGTTTTGTCTTTATGTGGTGGATGGCAGAACCTATTCAGATCATGCAAGGTTTGGGGTCCACGGGGTGCCCCTCAGTTTGCACTCTAACAGTATCACATGGAATCTTCAGTTCACAGAATCCACCCTCCCATGTAATTTATCCTGACAAAACACTGTGGAATGCTGTAAATATGAAGCATCTCATGCAAAATCCCTTCCCAAGCAGCTTCACAATAGAACTCTGCAGATGGATTTTCTCTCCAGTTATTAAATGGAATGGTTTCACTTATAACAGGACTATAAGGAAACCAAATAGGAGAGAGACAATCAGCGGGGGGAGGGGGGGTGCGCGGGGGGGGGATGGCGGAGGGAGGGAAGGAAAAGTACACAAAATGGAATAGAAAAGAACACAAGGGGCCATGGAGATGGATCACGGGTGAATTGGTGGTGGGCTACCCAAGGGGAATACAAAATGTAAAAGACATAAATAACAATAAAAATATATATTAAAAATAAATAAATAAATAAAATAATGAATGTAATAAAAAAAAACCAAAACCACAATGAGATACCACCTCACAAAAAAAATAAATAAATAAATGGAAGGCTCCCACTGTGGGGAGGGAGAAAGGAGTCGAGATGGCTCGGGTAACTCTGAAAGTCAAAAGGGCTTTGCTTCAGATGCTGAGTTACTGTCAGCTGCCCCTTAACAATCCCCAAGTCACACAGCTAGAAAGGGGACTGATAGGGTGTTCAGTAGGATTGATAGTGGGAAATAAAGCCAGGTGAGAACAGGAGAAGAGTGCTTCATCGCGTAGGTCAGACCGAGCAAGGGAGACTCAAGAGCTTCACGAGGTACTGATACACCTGGGCCCCAATTCTTCACTTAGGAGGCAGAGAGGACAGGGTCTACAAAAGGGTCTCACATCACAGTGGGTTTTCACCTTAATTTCCCCACAACCTCAATGGCAGATGACAGTCACAGAGCACAGAGCTTGGGGCGCCAACTCCGAATGCACTAACTTTTTGTTTAGAATTTAGGTACTTGGCTAATACTAACCGAGCACTAGGGGCTACCCCGTATAGAAAAACAGTGCCATAGAGGCAAGAAGCTGGAGGTAATATTCTGAGAGAAGGAAGGGTAACATTGGTTGTCTGTTTTTTGCCCCATTTCCCCACTTTAGAGGGCAGGTCCAAGGTCCTTCCTTCACATTCCAAACACTTACCTTCTGGACTGACTGAAGCCTAAAGTCTCCCAGTCAAACTATACAGATTCTTCCAGCTGGGAGATTATCCCAGTGAGAGACACTGCAATGTGGGGAGTGGAAGGCCTACTGGATGGGTTCAGTGGGGCGTTTGGTATGTTATAAATAAAAGCGTCTGCAGTTGGGTTGGCTTTCGGCACAGTTCTAATTCCAGTAAGGAGAAAACGGTCAATAGAGTATCCAACCCAGGGTTCTGCCCTGACAGTTGCTCCACGAAATGCTGTATGGGGCAGGTAACTGTCTCCCCCCTCCAATCCCAACACTTCTGTCCTTCACTTGCATTCACCTCAGGCCTCAGGTGGGGACAGATAATCTTTTCATGAACTGCTACCAATGAAAAGGAAGGGAGATGAGAAGAGATTAGATACTTCAGTTTCCCTTCAGCCTTTCTAGTTTCAGAGGATAGAAAAATGGCCTCTCAAGAAAGCTTTATTTCCTCTATGTCTGACAAAAATGAAGATTTGCTAAAAACTGCCGTGGAGAAATGAGATCTGGCTGGACGCTCAGGCCGGCGCATTGGGACTGGACTTACGCGCCCTGCAGACCTTGGCCAGTGCCTCCTGCCCAACTGCCTCTCCATGGCATCCCCCAGGGCATATGCCAGACAGAGGTGGCAGGTCAGGCACACATCCCAGATTGCACTTGCCTTAGTCTTATTTCAAAGAAGTGGGGGGAAGGATTACATGAATACTGAGAAAGGTAATGTGTCTCCTTATCAATGACCTTAGTGCAAATTACTTGCTGCCTCAACCAAACATAGGAAGTTGATTTTTATTTCACTTTGAAGGACAACAGGAGAGCGAGTGAGAGAGATGATGAGTAGCGAGGTATTATTAGGTATTCTGTTCTTGTATCTGACTTCAGGAAATACTTGGTCGCAGCCAAAGCAATGACTCATCCTTTGCTGCCTGTGTCACAACAGGAACTTGATTTGCTGCAGCAAACCGTGCAACATCCTTTGGAAGAAAAGCTCTGCTCTAGTGTTTCTAAAACATTAATTAAGTTAAAGGCAGAATGGAAAATGGAATATTACTAATATTATAGTCCACCAAAAAGAGATGACAAAAACACAACTGAAAAGTAACAAAAGTTTTAGTTCAGGAAAATCAGCATATATTCCCATGTTTGGTTGCTTATGGTTGTCATCATTTTATTTTGGTTTTGTCATGAAATATTACAGGGGTCAGACCCAGGGAGATTTAGGAGAAATCTGAGCTTATTCTGTATTGACATTCTAAAGAAGTGACTGAAACTGCAAGCAACAATGTACTATTAGTAACTGGCAGGAGTCCTTTAAGTTAGATTCGTAATCTGACTTATTCAACAAATTATGAGAAGGACTTTATACAAGGCACTAAGATGTCCACAACATCTGATTGGGTGTGGTGTGTTCTATGAGCAGAAGAAAGCTGCTCCTTTCATGATCTCAAGAAGGGAATCATCATTTCCAGATGAGGAAGGCTTTCTGGTAGACGACAAAAATGATCTGGCCTGGAAGGATGAATAAAGCACTGATTGTTCTGAGATCAGGGGAGTCTTTCTGATAATGAGCATAAAGAAACAAAGGTGAGGAAATGCAGGGGGTCAGGGACAGAGAGTAAGTCAGGTCATCAGAAGCAGAGGGAAGTTAGAGAGGAGCGGTGCCTGATTTTGAGAAGAAATTTGTGGAAATAGACTAAGTCATGGTTAGGTAGGAAATATGTACAGTTTTCATGAGATGCAAGCAGGGTCTAAATTAAACACATTAGCAATCAAAGCAGAGAGAGCACCAGAATTGGAAGCCCACTTCTAGATCAGGGGTTAACCTTCCAGCCGGTGGACTATGAGGTAGTCTGGGAATATCAAGAAAGGGTTATGACCACTAGGATAAAAAAGAGTGGGCGCATTTGGGGTTTGGGAGAAAAAGCTCCACTAACCACTAACCACTGAGTACAGAGTATTTCAGAATTTTAGCAACCGACACAGCCACACCAAAATGTGTATTAGCTAAGTTTCAGTTCTAATTGTTTTTTAAATGTCAAAAGACTTCAAAATTTTATTTTTCATATTTGTATACTGGACCTCTACTTGGATTTATCATAGAAGGCTCAAACTCATCATGTCTAAAACTAAATCCATCATATTTTTCCTAAACATACAACATTTATGATTATTTCAGGAAATGACACCATATACTGCTTAGGCACACACGTCAGTAATGTGGGAATCATGAGGTCAATACTATTATCTCCAGTATATGAATCCCCTTCTGAATTCGGTGAAACCATCACTGTGTGAATTTTGGTAGGAACTAGGCTACTCTCTCACACTGTATGCTTCAGGACCCTCTAAAGAATCCAGTATACATCAAATATAAAGTGATCCTAAATCTCAGCACTGTCCAGTAAGGCTACCTTTCTGCATCCAGCAAACAAGTCTTGTGAGACCTCAGGGACAACTTGCATATTTAACATTTTAGGAACACAGCTGAAGTATAGTTAAATGTGTTCTGAAAAATAGTCATATTAATTTAATTAACTAATACATTAATCTAGAAATACTGCATTACTCAACATTGACAATTTATAAATCAATAATATAAAACTTGTTTCTGAGAATCCCCCTCACTACTATTCTTTCTTCTTATTCTTCTAGGAATTCATAGCAGTGTTATGTGGGACTTAATGAAAGCCTTTATTTTCTTATTTTTTTCTTCCTATTGTCTTCTATCCTTTTGACTTTTAAATTTATTTTCTGGGAAACTTCTGCAATTTCACCTTCTAACCCTTTTATTGAATGATCTGCTTTGTAAAAGATTAATTTCCAAGAGTTCTTTTTTATTCTCTGGACGAACGGCATCATCCTGCTCTTTTTTCATGTCTGTAGCATCTTGCTCTTATCTCCCTGAGATGTAACTACATTTTCTTTGAAGTTTTTCTGCTCCCTTCACTGTTTCTGATTCCTTTGAGTTCCCTTTTTCTGTCTTTACTCTGGTTTCCACCTGTCACGTTGGATGTTTTAATCAAATGTCTAACAATTCTTAACTGTTCACTCATATTTTATAATAAAGCACTAAAAAGCTGATTTGAAGCCACCCATGGGTATGAACTAGAATGCTTCTCTATAGACTATGTGAACAAAAAGCTAATTGGTTTCTTTTTTTTTTTTTATATTCTTAGTGTATTAGTTAGGTGATAGGCTAAGCTGCTACAACAAAGAGGCCCCTAAGGGCAGTAGTCCATTTCTCTTTAACATCCCGTTGTTAATGCTGGACAAGTGAACAATGCCATTCTCTTTCACTGTTCACTGGATCCCTCAGTGTCTTGTCCTTGTCCTCATAGCTGAGGCTGCCTCACCAGCACCATATCCGCACCCTATCCTAAAAAGGAGCAAGAAAAACAGGAGGAAAAGGAAATTTCTTTTAAGAGAGTGAAGTAGAACTGCTAGCACCACTGGTAAGAATTTAGTTAGTGGTCACACCCAGATGCAGGGAGCCTGGGAAATGGTCTTCATCCAGACAGCCATGTTTCTTGTCAATATTTGGGGGCATTTGATTGGGAAAAAAAAGAATAAAGGAGAGAATACTAAGGGGCCCTGGAGTCTTTCTAGATTAAGGACTCTTAAATGTTGGTATCTCCAAGGTGGTTCATGGTCTCTAGAAGTAGAGCTTATCTGGCATCCAGGTATTCACTGTCAAAGGTAGAGCTCCTCACTCCTACTTCCTGTATGGTTGGTAGCTCAGAGTCCTGCGGGCCTCTGGTTTACTTCCTCCAGAGAATAAAGTTCTGAGTTTATGTGAGAGTAAAAGAGGCTGGTTACCTATCTGTGTGGAATAGGGGTGAGGAACAAGGATGTGACTATCCTGGAACAAACTATCTCCTAAAATCACTATTCTCAGCCTCCCAACTGGCCCTTGGCCCCTGAGGCCTTTATTTCTGAGTTTTTCAGGGGTTCTCTGGACACCTGTATTGTGGGACTTATATTTGACCTTTCTGTTCCCTTACATTTCTCCAATACTTTTCAGTCTTCATAAATTCTAGCTCAGATTTATACACGTCTCCTCGCATCATCAAAGATGAAGTCTGCATTTCTGTTTCTTGTTCTTTTTATTATTTTGGGAATTTGCAAAAGGAGAAGGAAGTGAAAATAGCTTTACTATCTTGAAACTGGAAATATTTTTTCTAATTTGTCCATGATGCTATCACTGGAAATTTTATCTCAAGCCACAAAAATCCATTTGCTTAAAATACGAACAGTTCTATTTTTCTGTTTATCCTGTGGGTGTATACTTATCTCCACAAAGTAACCACTAATTGCGTTTCATTTAAAAGTGATCTTTAAAGGCCTTATTTGCAATGATATCTAAGACTTGCCATTGTGAAGTCATTTCCAACCCCACCCCCAAACACTTACTAAATCTTTACTGAATTTCTTTGCTTGCTTTGTCAGATGACCCTCACATACAAACCAGCAGTGACAAAGGTAGTTTCAGGCTATTGTGTCTTTCCTGAACAATTCTTTGTGGTTCAAAATAAAATAATTGAAGTGTTCTATAAATAAAACACTTAAAGATCGGAAACACAAGGCATTCTCTTTATTCTGAAAAATAACTTCAGGGAACAAAACTTTATATAAAAACTTTGTAATTTAGCATGAAAGAACTGGACTCTCTTACATTTTCCTATTTTTGCTCATGGTTGGCCATGTGCGTGGTAAACTCTCTTTTGCTTCTTCCTCTGACCAAACTTTACTATCCTGCAAGGCTCACTGAAGGTATCAGATGCAATGGGAAGCCTTTCTTTACCACACCCCCGAGTTCTCCAAAGGCTGACAAGGTGCTGCACCTTATGTTTCATTAACACCCAATATTTCTCCGAATAGCACTTACTATATTGTGATCCCTGAGTTATTTGTCAGTTTCTCCCACTAAACTGTGAGCGCCTAAAGGGCAAGGTTCATGCCTTAACTATCTTTACATCTTTAGCACCTATAAACCATGCCTGGAGCAGAGTAGTAGCTAGTTATATATTTACTTACTGAATAAGAGGAATGCTGGTTTACAACTGGAAATAAAGGCTCGTTGATGAAATCAGAGACAGCTGATTCAAAAGGGATAATTTGCTTTAGTTACCTTTATTCAATCATTCCTTCAGTGGCTCAAAAACAGAAAACTTCTGTAAGAATCAATTAAATGAAATTTCAGAAACAGAAATACACCTTGGGGAATTAAGTTACTGGACTGCTGGCCAGATAAGAAGATGCATAAAGTTGTCCTTTGAGTATCTG
Organism: Scalopus aquaticus; assembly: GCA_004024925.1. NCBI lineage: Eukaryota > Metazoa > Chordata > Mammalia > Eulipotyphla > Talpidae > Scalopus > Scalopus aquaticus. The sequence continues at coordinate 80,461 of PVIJ01006906.1, read as the reverse complement.
TTTTAGTCATGACCCTTTGGTTGCAATGGACAGAAGTCCACTCAGGTTAAAAGTGAGGGTTAAAGGACCCAGAAAAACACAAAAGTTCTATAATGAGCTGTCACACTGGTTGACCAGCCAAATGGAAAACTTGAACCCCTTCACTGCTTTCACCCATTGTATCTGCCATACTGCAGGCCCACCCATCATGCTGGCATTCAGACAGGATGTCTCCCAAACTATCATGGGTGTGCTGATGGGATTAACACAGCTGTGCTAACTCTTGGGGGTACAATATCGCCAAACACAATCATACTTAGGAAAAAATTTCTGAGAGAAAGAGGAAAAGACTAAAGGAGCAGAACACACAACCTAAAAATCTTCTTAAAGATCAGGAGTGTGGTTGGCTATATGGAAGAACAACTCTGTGACTCAGTTTAGTCACCTATATTCTGCTTGAAATTCTGGTGGTGTCCTAGGACCAACTCAGCAGAGAAAGAGGCAAATAAAGCAAAACATAAAAAATACATACTGAGCTGAGCAAAACTATGTTGATAGTTTTTGCGCATTGTATTTACTCTTCCAGGGAATGTCTCTTGGGGCACCTGATTCTCCCAGTTCCCGTTTGTGCTAGATGCTCCCCTAACCAACACGTGCTATGGCAGATGTCTGGAATATCTTTATTGGGGTATTGACTGTCCGTGTCCTTGTCAATCTTCTCTACTTCTTGAGGTTGGGGAATGATGTCACTGAGATATCTTGGCATGAGAAGGGCATACATATTTAATAAATAACTCTTATGCCTTATAGTTGTATTTTTAGAACCTAGTCTATGCTTTGTTAGATGGATGAATAATGAAAAAAAATGAAGTTAAACTATATGAAACTTAATTGTTTTTTGAAAAGTTCTGTAGGACATGACTTTTACCTGATTTATTTCACACACAAACATCAGTAGAGATGATGTTCATTTGTCCATTCTAAAGTGTCCCTATTACAGAAGTCTGCAAGTTTTGAATAATTATAAGATAAGCCTTTTATTTTGGTCTGGTATTCTTAACACATAAGAGCTTGGGTAGGGGCTGAGTCTGTGACATCCTGAAGCTGCGTGTAACTGACTGATGGTGGCTGAGCTTGTTTTTCACAAGTTCCATCTAACCTGACAATATCCATCCTATTTCTACATTCAGACACTTTTTGGTGGGAGAAGGGTGCAAAGAGAACCTGAATTTGCTCCAGGTTCAGTCTTGATTAATTAAGCATTTTGATGGTAGTTTAGGCTCATGTCTGCTTAACTTTGGGAAAAGGTGATTTTGATGACATTGGAAGACTATCATTCTTCCAGTGAAAGCAGAAATCTGCCTAGTACACAGTGGCTTCTCAGAACACATTTTTGCACCAAATCAATTCAATTAAATAAATTTAATAACACTGTTACCTATTTTTTTCCTCATGGAAGGCAACTTTTCTTACAAAGAATTTCTCAGGGGATTGTAGAAGAGAAAATATGAAATTCTGACATAAATGTGGGGAACATACAGTCTCGCTGAAAAACAAGGACCTAGATGTCATCCCAACAGCATTTCCAACCACTCAATTCTGTTCTGTTCAGAAATCCTAGGCCTGCCTTGTGCTATTTCTCCTCTGCTCCAGGGAGAAGTGAGAAGCCAAAAAAGAGGAAGCATGTTTTCCTCCCCTGCCTGCTGCAGCATCAAATCGGAAAACACACTTCACTCTGGGCCGCCTCAGCACCACGTGACCACACCGAAGTTACTGTGACAGGTTCGGGATGCATTTAGAAGAGGACACTATCAAGAAAAGCAAAACACTCCTGTCCCCTGTGACACATGAGGAATCAAAGACAGCACTGAAATGTGAAGGAGGCACTGACTACTTAAAATATGTTACACCCCTGCCTACCCACCATTATCACCTTTGTCCAAGACACCTGATAACACAAACCCATTTATGTGCTTACCTACTTCCAGCCCTTTTGTGGTTTGGTTTTTGGGTTGGTTTTTTTTTTTTTTTTTTTTTTGTACCCAAGGGCTCATTTAACAAAGTAGGTCAGGTAAGAGCAAGGAACTTTATTATGTCTCACCTGCTCTGACCTTGGCTGCCTCTCCTACCTCATCTTGGCTCACTCTCCTCTGGAAACACCGGTTTCCTTTCATTTTCTCCAACACAGTAAGTTCCCTCCCTTCTTTAGGTCTCTGCCTCCTCAGTGAACACCTTCCCCCTAACTCTTGCCTAGTTACCTCCTACTCAACTTTCAGGCTTCAGCTTACATGTCAGTGCTCACTACTTCCTCAGTGATGTCTAAACAGACTCTGACATTGTGCTTCATGCACTCTGTACTTTTTTGTGAGGATACACATTGCAACTTGCGGTTTTATGTCTATGTTTGTGGCTATTTGTTTAATGTCCGTCACACCAGCAGAGGAGAAGCCCCATGAGGGCAGTCTGCTCTGTGGGAGCTGTGTATCCGGGACCCCATATGGGGTTTGAATCATGGAGTATGTGAAAGCAAAACCAGCATTACTCATACCGTTCCATTGGAAATGTACTGTGGAGTAGTACTGAAGCCTTTTCTAGGAGATATTTTGTAGGCAGGACCCAAGGATCCACTTCACAAGGTTTCTTACACTCACTACAGTCCCAACTGGAAAATTCCTTTTAATCACTTGCTACATAACTATTTAAAGCATTTACTAGCAATATGAAGCTCTGAATTACTGGACATAAACTTTGCATGAATTTATAGATTCTTGAACTTGGGGCTCTTTGTGACTCAGTTTCCCTATCAGTAAAAGGAAAGATTTGAACTAGTGGTTATCTAAGATTCTAACTCAAAATTTCAGATATTATAACCATCTTATTTCTGCAAATGATGCTCACAAAAGAAATAAAAATGGCCAATAAAGGTCAGTAGTAAACAGAAAAGTAAACTAAAAAAATAAGACACCATCTGACACCACCTTTGCCAACCAGATTGGCAAAGACGAGAGAATATAATGATACCCTTATTTAGGAGTTTCAGGAGAAATCATTGTCATCACGGTACATATTTGCAGTGACTTTTTGTGGGATGTAGCGAAAGTCCTAAAAATGTGTGACTGGATTTTCCAAAAATGGTCAAAGCAGCATCACCCAGATCCCACACGCTCTTCCCAGATGTGATACGAATGCTCCTCTATTGAGAGGTGTGAGTCTACGTGTCCCCCTCAATTGGATGGGCCAGTTCAGGTGCAGTAGTGGCACTGCTTGGTCTCTAAGGCTAAGTCAGAAAGGGCAGTGTTGCTCCCCTCTGCAGCTTGACAGGAACACAAGCCTTTGAAGCCCTCAGCTGCCATGGAACACTGGCTACCAGGAAGTCAACATACCAGACAGAGATCACATGTAGATGGAGAAAGACGCCCAGGGAGTTCCAGCTGCCCCAGCCCTCTGCAGTTTGACCCTTCCCAGCCCTGGAACTACACACGAGTGAAAGAGCAGAGCACAGCCTCCTCAGTCGAAGTGAAGTGGAACAGAAATAAGTCATTGTAAGTGAGTCGGGTCTAGACTGCAGATTCATGAGAAAAGGAAAAGTTGTTGTTTGAAGTACTAAGTTTTGGGGCAGTTTGCTATGTAGCACTAGATAACTAGAATGACGTATACACTGCTGGGTTATGTACCTAGATACAGAGAGCTCTGACAGTAGTATGTTATATAATGCAAAATAAGTAGAACATTATATATGTAATCATAATATATTATAATGCATGTATACATAGCTGGGTTAAAAGGTATTTATATTTATATATTTGTATAACTTTGTAACTATCTGTATACAAATGCATATATATATACAGGTATCTTTTAACCTAACAATTTCAGCTTTTGAAAATTATACTAAGAAAACAATTGGAAAGTACACAAAAATGGCTACATAGACTCATTTACAAAACTAAACATTTTGAAACCATTTAAAATGTTCAGCAAGAGGCAACTGATGAAACATATTAGTCTATTTCATACAATCAATTACTGGGAAGCCACAAAAGAAATGATGCAAAGCTGCATTTACTGACAAGGTGCTGAGTTATGAATCAAAAATTATCATCAATCCAATTTTTCGCACCTAATGTCCATTTTTGTTACCAATTTTCTCTAAGTCTTTATGTGCAAATCAATGGACCTTAGGCATAAAAAGCTAGATTAATCATATTCATCACTGATTCTCTTTAAATTATTTAATCATACAAAGGTATTAAAGTGTGCTGGTTGTTAATGTATTTTAGCAAAACGGATCATATCTGCAAATTATTCTGTAATCTGCTTTTTCATTTCATTATGTAGCATAGATATGTTACAGTCATGAATTGCTTACTGACATTGTGGTCGATGATAAGCCACAGAGAGGGCAGTGGTCCGAACAGGCTACACCACACAGCCCGCTGTGCACCAGGCCATATCCTAAGCTTGTGCATGACACTGCACAACAAAGGAAACCCTAACAACACGTTTCTCTGAAGGTATTCCTGTCACTGCTCTGCACAATCACCTCCAGGTCATAGATTTGGATTTACCTTATTCTTTTTAATGTTGTACCATGATTTATTGAATCTTTTCTAGCATTAATGGACAGTTTGTTGCAGCTTTTTCTTTTACAACACTCAAACAATGCTAAAATAAATATTTTGGTGCATAGTATCTTTAGGCACAGATGCTTTTTTTCTACAACATAAATTCCAAAGAGTGGGATTGCTGGTTCGCTGTATGTTTAAATTTTAAGAAACATTGAGAGATTACTTTCCAAAGGGCTATGGCAATTCAATTATCACTAGTAATATGTGAGATTTTCCTGTACCCGCACCAATATCAGGTACTCTCCTTTCTCTCTCTCTCTCTCTCTCTCTCTCCCCCGCCCCATTGAAAATAGTGTCAATGTTGTGCAGTTTTTATATATTTACAAATATAAACAAATTGTCATATATTGCAAATATTGCATATAACTATTCTGTATATCTTGCAGCACAAAAGTTTTAAATTTTAAGTGATCAAAACTAACAATGTGTTCCTTCCTCCCTCCCTCCCACTTCCCTCCCTTCCTTCTTCTTTTTTCTCTTTTATCATTTTAACATATAATTATAACACTACATAGGTTTCAGGTGTGCATCGTTAAAAATCAGTATCTGTATATACCATTAAGTTCATCACTAAAAGTTCAAGTCTATCCTTCACTACTCAATTTTTCCCCATTTACCCAATTGTCCTCCCGCTTCCCTTCTGGTTATCACAAATTGGTCTTATAGTTTAAAGATTTATTTTTGTTTTACTTAGTTCATTCATTTGTTTGATTTCACTACATGTTTTCACTCACATGATATATAGGCCTTTTATTTATGTATTTAATTTTAATATTCATTTGACATTGTTTTGAAAGTTGAATATACCATTGATGAGCATTTGTGGGCATGGGAGTGGTTAAATAGATTCATTTGGGTAGAACTGTCCTTTCTACACTGAGCATTTTAAATATGACCTTCAATTAGTACTTTGTTATCACTGTCCAGAGAGACTGTATTCCTGTGATTGTAAGTTCTTGACAAATGGTTTGTCTGATACCTTTGTTCAAAAAGAGTAATTTCATTCCTCAAAGTACTTAGGTTTACTGATGGAGATGTGAGCTGATATTTAATGAGTCTGTAGCACTATAAAACATGCTTCAAAGAAGTAAAAGTAACTTTCAAAATAATCTTTCTATAGACATCTCACAAAATACAAGTTTCCAAGTCAAGAATATTTAATTGCTCCTAAACAGAATCCTTTAAGTAGTTTATGCAAATTCAGGTGGCCCCAGCTTTAGCTGTCTTATCTGGTTTTGATAAAAGCCTTAACTTGACAAGCCCCAAGATTTATTGCTTTATGACATCTGGTCAGACAGGAGTTAATAAGCTTTTACAGTCTCCTCCCCTACTTCTATTGTATCATTTCAAGCACATAATCTTGCCATTTTATCTCTCTAATGAAAACAGGGTGACACATTTAAATTATTATAAAACTCATCTTACTTAAAATGTCTATTTTATCATAATAAATAGATGGGACCTTGACTAACATTGTTTCATTCAATGTTGTTTCATTATAAAGTCCATGAGAAAAAAAAAATCTCCATCAATGTTACACAAAAACTTTACTCCAAGATGTGCTTTTATACCTTGGTTTGCTTACTCAGTTTTCAAGAACCCATATAAATGGAGGACTTCCTGCATATAAATGTCAAAGAATTGCTGAAGACATGCCCTTAAACACAATAGGACTTTACCCTGTGAAGAAGATTGGAGGGCGGAGCAGAAGGCAGCACGGACTTGATTTTCTGTTATGTCAGGAAAAAATCAGCATGCTTCCCCTTGGGATTAGTAGTGCTACAGTAATTTTTCCCTTCTTAAAATTATGTTATTGAGCTAATGTTGGTTTACAACACTGTATCTGTTTTAGGGGAACAGGTTCACACCTCTATAAATGTATATTATCATATCGCATCTGCTACCAAAGCCCCAATAATTCTCCCCAATCTACTATGCTAATTTCTAAGTCTATTTACAGTCTTAATCTTCTACCTAAATTCTAACTTCCTACCAAAACATTTCCTCTTTGGTCATGCTATGTATAATTATATCATATGAAAACAAATGACTTAATATACCTACCATTTCCCAATTTCTGTCAAATGACAGCACTGGGATTTTACACCTTGTTGCCAGTCCCTTTGGCCCCTACCTTTCTTATACCCTATCAAATCCTGTTGACCGAACAATTTATTCATTCAGCAAATGCTTATTGCACAAGCACTATGTAATTTTTAATTGAGGTAAAATATACATAATATAAAATTTACCATTTTAATCACTTCAAAGTGTCCAGTTCAGAGGCACTGAGTGTACTCACAGAGCCTGCCCAGGCTCCTAGGTCCTGGCAACTACCATTCTGCTTTCTCTCTTTATGAATTTGACTATTTTTGGTACATCATGTAAGTGAAATCATGTATTTGTCCTTTGGTGGCTGGTTTCTTTCATTTAGCATAATGTTCACAAGGTTCATTCACATTATAGCATGTGTCAGAATTTCCTCCCTTTTATGTATGTAAATTCCACGTTGTGTTGATCCAGTCATCTCTCAATGGGCATCTGGGTTGCTTCTATCTTTGGGCTATTGTGAATAACACTGCTAGGTACATGGGTGTACAAATATCTGTTTATGTCCCTACTTGTATTTTGCTTGTTTTTGTTTTTATAACAGTGACCCTATGGGAATGAAGTAATATCTCATTGCAATTTTGATATACATTTCACTGATTAGTGATGTTGAGCATCTTTTCATGTGCTTACTGGCCATTTGCATAAATCTTCATTGGAGAAATGTCTGTTTAAGTCTTTTGCCCTTTTTTGAAAAATCATGTTCTGTTGATGATAATTTGCAGGGTTTTTTATATATTCTGGACACCAATCCCTTATCAGACATGTCTCACAAAATAGTTTCCCCCTTCTGCTGCTTATTTTTTCATTCAGTGGTATCCTTTAACATACACAAATTTTTAATTTTGATGAAGTCTAATTTAATTATTCTTTTGTTGCCTCTGCTGTTGGTATCATATCTGGAAAAGAAAACCACTGCCAAATTCAATATTATGAAAATACTTCCCCATGTTTTTTTCTATAAATTTTATAGTTTTAATTCTTATGTTTAGGTTATTGATCCATTTTGAATTACTTCTCATATACAGTAGGAGATAAGATTCCATCATCATTTTTTTGCAAGTGGGTATACAATTTCCCAGCATTATTTGTTGAGAAGACTGTCCTTTCCCCATTAAATGGTTCAAAATCACTTAAACATATATGCAATGGTTTCTTCCTGGGCTCCCTATTCTATCCTATTGGCCTGTCTGTCTTTATGCTGTATTTATTTCCTTCTTTACACTTTTACTAGTTACCTTAGGAACATGTTACAATTGCCTTCTTACTGGCATTCTTTTCACAATTTCTCTACATTTAATACATTGCAGATATTGCTGTGAGATAAATATTCCTAAAACATCACATTTATTCTTACAGGTTTCTCACTGGATTAAAAACCTTTAGTGCTTCCTAGGGCCTCACTAGCAATGTCCGTACACTTTTGCTTGGCCTTTAGGATCCTTTATCATTGCTTTTGATCTTCTTAGAGTATCTATTTTCTACCATGTTTGGCACCAAATTTTGGCTTCATTCTTCTTTCTCTCATGGTCTCCTGTCACCTAAAATATCCCATCCTCCACCTCCTGAATTCACATGTTTACATAGCCTGACCCATCTTATAAGGTCCTGTCTAGTCTCATTTCATCTATAAATCATTGGTAATAATCCTATCTCTCCATGATCACTTCTTCTCTAAGCTTTTTCTATTTACCTTCTATACAAACATAATATTTTTAATGTAAAAAAATGTTTTAGAATTGATGGAATCACCACATAACAACCTGTGCACAAATGTTCACAGCAGCATTATAGATAGCAGTTTAAAAGCATAAACAACCCAAATGACCAATAACTGATGAGTGAATAAACAAAATGTGATATACAATCAAACAATGCAATTTTATTCAGCTGTAAAAAGGAATGAACTAATTGTTCATGCCACATGGTAAACCTTGAAAATATTATGTTACCTGAACAAGCTAGTAGTAAAAAGCCACATATTGTATGACCCTATTTATGTGGTATTCAGGAAAAGAAAAATTAGAGGAACAGAAATCAGGTCAGTGATTGCCAGGGGCTATGGAGAGGGGAAGAATGGGGCATGATAGCTAATGGGTATTAATTTGCTTTTTGGATGATGAAAATGTTCCAAAACTAGACAGTGGTGACAGTTGCATAACTCTCTGTACTAAAAAAAATACTGAATTGTGTACTTTAAAAGAGTAACTTTTATGGTATGTGAATTATTTTAATAAAATATAAAAATTTATGGAATCTGCAAATATGTTACTAGCACTAGTAAATGACTCTAGCAAGACTGCAAGATACAAGATAATTATTAAAAATCAGTTACATTTATATGTGATAATGAGAAACAATTGGAAATTAAAATTACAAAAATAGTGCCATTTGTAAAATAGAATGTATTTAGGATAAACCTTACAAAAGATGTAAAAATACCTGTATATTGAAGAACTACATTGATAAAAGAAATTAAATATGCCCTAAATAATGAAAAGATATACCATATTCACAGATTAGAAGACTCAGTATTGTTGCCAATTCTCTCTTAAATTGACCTACCAATTCAACACAACTGCAAATTCTCATCTGGACTTTTTCTGCTGAAATCAATGGGTCTTAAAATTCATATGGAAATGCCAACATGATTTTTTAAAAGATAAGCAAAACTATAGAAATAACATTGCCTGATTTCAAGCCTTATAAAGGGCAGTAATCAAGACAGTGGTTAAACAGATGAAAGCTAAAAAGAAGATAAAAGATGAACAGAGTCCATTTATTGACAATGATTTTTGACAAAGGTGTAAAGGCATTTTAGTAAAGAAACATTAGTCTTTTCAACAAATATTGCTAGAAAACATTGATTCACAGGCAAAGAACTTTTATCTGCATCTCATATTATATACAAAAAAAATGAGCTCACAATGGAATACAGACCTACTATAAAACCTAAACTATAAAACTTCTAGAAGAAAACCTTTGAGAACTTGAATTAGGTAACACCAAAAGCACAAGCTATATAAAAGAAAACATTGATAAGCTGGACTTCTTCAAAATTAAAAATTGTTCTTCAAAAGACACTGTTATAAGAAAAAAAAGTCACAAACTGGAAAAAAATATGTCCAAATCACATTTCTGATAAAGAACTTGTATCTAAAGTACATTAAAAAAAAAAAACCTCACAACTAATAAGATAACAAACCACCCAATGAAAGAAATAGAAAAAAGAATTGAACATTTCACCAAAGTATCTACATAGATAGTAATGAAGCACATAAAAAGATGTTCAACAAATTTAGTTATGGGAGGAATGAGACATGTTTTATTCATTTATAATTCCAACTGCAGTTGCTACACAACTATTCCTAATGTGATTTAAATTACATGACTTTATCTGTGTTTTTTTTTCGATATAAAAAACAGGGTAATAACTCAGGAAAAGGGCATCCACTTAGCAGAAAATGCCAGCATGACCACCAGGAGCCACAGAGACCCCCCTATTCAGAGATTTCCTCACATACACCATTCATTTATTCACTCACTAAGCGCTTGGGTACCTGCATTTATATCAACATACATTGAGATCCATCGGGGTAGTTTTTAGTTTAGGTCTGTTATTACTATTGTTCCTACCACATTCTCAACTTGCCTTTTGGTGTGTATATGTATGTGTTTCTATTGGGGATTCACTTAGGAGTAGAGTTGATGGATACTATGGTGAACATACATTCAACTATAGAGGATAGGCAATGAGTGTTAATATCACAGAAAAGGTAGAAATAGAGCTTTTACAGTTTCATGGTATTCATTCAATAAATAATTTGATCAGTTAATTTTTTCTGACCATCTAAGATTGTCCAGGCAATGTGCTATATTCCAATTATGTATTATTGTACAATATATACTAGATTTTGCCCTTGTTGTACTTAGGAAAGTATCCACGCTCTAATATTAAATGGAAAGTCCAAACATAAAACTCTGTGTGTATGTATAACTATGCTAAAATATCACAGTACACAGGGAAACAATGTGGAAGGAAAATAAACCAGAAGTGTAGAAGATGGTTACTCTTTTTTTTTTCAACTTTTCTGTATTTTCTAGGACTCAGCCAATTTCACATACATTTTGATCCACAGAATACCTAACTAAAGACAGCTATGATGTTCAGAGCTATGACATTCTCCAATTTGCAAAGAACTTGGTGTCTGTTGAATGACTGATACAGAATTCTATATCACACATCTAGCCCTTGCTTATACAAGTTCTTAAATCTTGTTGCAAAGTCTTGGCTCACAGAAAATCCTAAGAGATGATAAGACTCATTTGGCTCACTTTCTTTCTAACACTTTTAATTCTAGAAGACTTTGTTTGAAATTTCATATGGAAACCTAATATGTAAAAACAAGATATTTGAAGCATTTGGAAGATACCTTGGGAGTCAAGAGTCCTACCTGTTAGCCCTCTAAAGCAGTCAGGTTCTAAGTATCTACAATCTTTAAGAGATAGTTTGAAAACCACCAATCCAATTCAATCCTTTTATTTTCTACCATAAAACCCCAAGCAACCTAAAGCAACACCATTAAGTGAGTTAGCTGCAGAGCCATATCTTCTGACTAGTAGTCAAATGTTTTCTAACACATCACTTCTTTCAAGTATTTGATTTTCAACACATCAACACACGCAGGTGGCAGTGTCAGGACATCTATTTTAATCAAGCAGTGGCTATGACCTGTTATTCAATTGGAAAAGGCCAGATTACCATGCAAAGTTATTGTATACAAAAAGCTATGCAGGCTTTTTATAAAATTATCCAAGTATCATTGCAGTCTCCATACCTAACCGCCTGAGTAATACCAAGGACATCTCTCATTATCAATAAGAGAAAGATTAAGAAGTTAATAATAAAGCATCTGGGGTATATAATTGGCTTAAAATCAAACAAAGGAAGAAGACCTTTCTGAAGAAGGTTCTTCCTGCCCACAGTAATTAATGTGGTGAACAGATAGGAAGGAAAGCAGACTATTTTCAGACTTTAAAAAGAAGATAAAAGATATGAAGAAACAACAGTACTAAGTCCACAGAGCAGGGAGCAAACACAAGGGCAAATTCTTCTCTTTTCAAAAAGATATTTTTACTGCTAATTAGTAATGGCTTAAAGTTATAACCTGTTAGTTGTTTTTTCGTAATTATAAGCAACTGAGTACTGGAGAGACAGAGTAAGACATCCAAAAAGAAATCGCAGGACCTCCCTATTGACCAAGGGGTTAAGTCTCAGAGCTGTCAGCGCTGTGGCCTGAGTTCCATTCCCTGCCAGGGAGCTTCCCACATGGCGCAGCAGACCTCTCCTGTCTCACCTGCTGCTCCCCTCAGCAGTGTACTTCAGTAAATCTGCCTGTTCTGATCCTCTCTGTCTCTGGTGAATCCTCTCACCCCCTACACCTCTGGTCTATACCCCAGTTCTTCTACACACACACACACACACACACACACACACGCACACGCACACGCACACGCACACACACACACACACACAGAAAAATCACAGAGCAGAGATATCAATGGAAACAGCAGTGATAAGAAATGAGCTCCTGAGTTCTGGTGTGTGCCGCGTTCACAAAAGACGGAGCTTCCCTTGTGGGAAGGTGGATTACAATACTTTCAGGATTGACATTTATAATGATGACTATTAGGTGGCATTTGCATCAGGAATGAAACTCCACAGCCTCAGTGGGGCTTTCTAGTTCCTTCTATCTATCTTGCCCGCTTTTCTCAAACATATACGAGTTACTTGCTCAGAATGATACCTTAAGTCCCTCTTCTTGTCATTTACCAATTCCATCTAGGCTTCAAGATTCAGCACAATCTGGTAGATATAATCTTTCACCAAAATCGGCCTCCCTGGTGGCGCAGCGGTTAAGCGCTGCGCTGTGGAGCCGTTGGTAGCGGCGATGCGAGTTCGACGCCCAGCCAGGGAGATTCCCACATGGCATGGCAGACCTCTCCTGCCTTGCCCGCTGCTCCCCTCAGCAGTGTACTTCAGTAAATCTGCCTGTTCTGCTCTCCACTCTGTCTCTGGTGAACCCTCTTGCTGCCCCACGCCTCTGGCCTGCACCCCAGCTTGTATGTACAAATAAATCCTTAAAAAAATAATCTTTCACCAAAATCATGTAACATTTCACTATGCTCAGGATACAGCAGGTGCTCAAATAAAGTAATTTCATTATAACATTAATGAGAAAAAAAGAATCCTGACTGACACTGAACAAAACATCATTCCAAGACAAGACAGGTAGTTTCTTAACAACAGAAATTGATTTCTCACATTTCTGGAGGCTGAAATCCCAAGGTCAGGCAAGGGCTTCTCTTTGGGCTGCAGACTTCACACAGCACCCTCACATGGGGAAAAGGCAAGGGTCCTCTCTAGACCTCTTTTATAAAGGCATTAATTTGTTCCTGAAGGCTCGGTCCTCATGACCTAATCCCTCTGCAAGGCTCCACCTCCTAATACCATCACATTGGGCATTAGGATTTCATTATATGAATTTGGAGGTGGGGAGGAGACACAAACATTCAAAACACAGCAGTCTGGTCTAGTTTAGTACATCAAATCATCAAATATTTACATATATATCATACCTATTTATAATATACCTCTTGCATCTCAGTCATAGTTTTCAATCAAAGATGATGAAGGCATTGTTATGTCCTTACCAGAGTTCATCTTGGTAGAAAGCCCAATATTCTTTTAGACTATTGTATGTGGATAAGAAGTCTACTTTAACTTAGTACTTGGCTATTTTGTTCATTCAATGTTATGTAATAAAGGCCCCAAATTTTGCTTTCAGGACTCCATTCACACATTTACTATATTTTCTGATGACACTGAACAATGTCTAAACAGGTAAGGAGAAGGTACAGGAGCAGTCAGAATACTTATTTTCCATGATCAAAATTTTGCCTTACAACAAGAGTTTTACACTGTGGTTTTCAAGAATGAGGAAGAACTAAAAGAAAGTTTTAAATAGTTCTACCTTATAGAGTAAGGTAAGTCCAGCTATAAGATTTTTCCTTTCCAAGAAGAATTTACCCTAAGACTCAAGGTACATATACACAATGGAATACTATTCAGCATTCAAAGAAGATAAACACATGCAATTTGCAGCGACATCGATGGAATTAGAGGGGATCATACCAGCGAAACAACCCAGAAAGAAAGAGAAAAATATTGAATGGTTTCACTTATAACAGGACTATAAGGAAACCAAATAGGAGAGAGACACTCAGAGGGCGTTGGGGGGAGGGGAGGATAAGGGCACAAAATGGAGTAGAAAAGGACACAAGGGACCACGGAGATGGGTCACAGGTGAATTGGTGGTGGGTTACCCAAGGAGAATACAAAATGTAAAAGACATAACAATAAAAATATATATTAAAAATAAAAAAATAAAAAAAATAAAGAATATGGGATGCCCGGGGAAAGAGAAAGATGGAAAAGAGAGAAGAGCGAAATAAATGAGGTAAGAAGAAAAGGATGTAGGGAAGCAGAGGGAAATGGACGCCAGAGAAAAGAGAAGGTGACCAAGAGGAGAAAGATATACAAAAGGAGTATTCAATCAAGATGTCTTTATTAAAAAAAAAATTAACCATTTTGAGGAAAGACCACAAATAAAGAGCAATTTACCTAACTGCCTTCCAAGAACAGGTTTAGACACAGGGCATGGCCTAAGGTTTAAGATTTGTATCTTCTGACACCAAACCATCTCTAGATCTCACTTTTGCAGCAGGGAGGAGAAGTGGGGGGGGGCAGGGCGTGGGAAGACTAATGTTATTCATCCTCAGTTAGGTGAATTTGCCTTCAATTCCTCTATCAGAGAGCTCTTAGGTGTCTTTCTCGTATCCATTCTTTCACAACATCTTGCATTTAGTACTCTGTATTCAGGACAATGAATGTCAAAAGGCAGATCAGGCTCCACTGAACCTACTTGGCAAAATAACAGGAAAGACCTGGTAGATTTAATTTCTCTGTGTGAAGCCAAAAATAAACAAAAGGAACAATATCACCATAGGATAAATAATTCCTGTGAGAGTCTTTCTGCAATTATCCAAAAGCCTTTTAGGGCAGAAATTGTTTGTAGTCATAAGAAAATTCCAGAATGTTCAAGAAGACATCTGTTAGGGGTCAAACAGGATCCCCCTATAAAAGTGATATTGGAGTCCTAACTCCCAGTCCATCAGGATGTGACCTGGCTAGGAGATGGGGTCTTCACAGAAGTCATGAAGTGAAACAAAGTTGTGAGGGTGGGCCCTACACCATAACAACTGGTGTTCTTTGAGAAGGGTAATGTGGACAGAGGCACAGAGACAAGACAATGTACAGAACATCACACGTGTGCCAAGGAACACCTGAGGCTCCAGGAAGCTGGGGGAAAGGAATAAAACAGATTGTCCCTGCCAGTCCTCAGGAGGGATCAATCTGCCACAGCTTGATTTTGCACTTCTAACCTCTAGAACTGCGGGATAATCAGTTTCTATTGCTTAAGCCACCCAGTCTGTGGTACCTTATGGCCACCTCTACAAAACAATTACATCTGATAAACAATGGGTCTCCAAGAACCATCAGCCAATGCAGGCATCAACTAACTTCAGGTTAACAAAGGGATTACCTCTGAATATTAACAGATGGTATGCAGTTTAGCTTGCTACAGAAAATAAATCCAAGAGCCATTCCACTTCAGAATAATCTACATACTTATGCAAAAGCCAATTTTAAATGATGCTTCTCTCTAAATACCACACTGTGACTTTTGCCAAGCTAGGGTACAGAAAGTGGTCACACACACACACACACACACATACACACACCCTTGATGTTGAATAGATTGGAAGTCCCCATAGTTTTGGGGACAAAGATCCCAACAATCCTGTCAGTTTAGCAGATGAGATTGGAACAGCTGCATCTTCAATACACATCATTGTCTTTAAAAGATGTTCAGAGTGAATTACAATTAAATTACAGAGCTGTCAAAAAGGGTTATAATTATAGCATTTATTCAACACATTTACAAGGCCAGACACACACAAAAGGAACAAAAAACTGAAGGAAGAAAAACAAAAAACCCACTGCATATCACTTACCTCAGCAGGAAATTGGTTGAGGAGCAAGGGGAAAATGAGTTAGTTATGGCAAGAACCCACTCACTGCAACAGCAAGGCTTTGTGTTTCCCTAGGGTCTTCCATTCCAGAAGTCAGAGGCACTTTAAAGTATCGTCTGGTGGCAACACATCTCTCCTTTACAATTGAGAAAAGGAGGGCCAGCAAGATAGCCATGACTCACCCAGTTACAGACCAGCAAGGGAGGAGCTGGATCCAAACCAAGAGCAAGGGCGCCTCCCATAAGTGGGCTGAACAGAGGAGCAAAATCAGGAGAGCCAGATCTTGCCCCTTGTTTGGTTCTCACTCAAAAGAGGATATTAATTAATGCAGCAAGTATTTACCATGCAGTTCCTAGGCTTGAAAATTGTCCTTCACTTCTCCTGCCAAAATGACACTAGGTGAAAGGAGAGGAAGAAAATCTTCACCTGCCACTTATGCTTGTCAGTTTTGCTACTAATCAATAATGCATTCAGAATCACCAGGAAAATGGTCCAATTCACTTAGTCACCTTCAACCTCAGCAATCAAAAGATAAATTGAGAATGGCAATGCCTATGTAGTAAGTAAGCTCCCTGAATAAAAAAAAAATCCCACCCAAAACCAAAACAAAAAATCAACCAACTAGATCACCATGCATGTTTCAATCCAGCAATCAACAAATAGCCATCACACTCTTTTTATAAGACATTAGGCTACAGACTGTCAGACACACAGGAAGGGGTCTCATTTAGATTAGTTTATCAAGAGCTCACAGACAAGCTGAAGAAAAAAGACACATAGAAAGACATCACAAAACAATAGAATACGTATATAGTATGATAAACTACTAATTCAATTCACAAGTGAGTTCAGAGCCAGTAGAAAATCAACTGACTCTTACCAATCTCTTTCTCATCCTTACTTCCTTGAATACAGTCCCATAATGGTGGCCTTCTTACTGCCTTCAGGCTTACTTAGTGTACTAGAATTTTATTTTAACTGCTTATTTAATCAATTCTTCCTTTTCATTCGTCGATGGTATTTCCATTATATGTAACATCTCAAACCATTCTCTGATTGAAACCCTTGCTTGGTGGCAGTGGAAGGAATCACCAGGGAGGGAAAGATCTCGAACAGTGCCACCTACAATAAAAAAAATCTATGACCATGGGATTTGGTATTCATTTTTGATGGACTTTATAGGATTTTATATTCATTCTTTATATGACTTTATAGAATTCTATCTTTGATTGATATGTGCTCTGAGTCAACACTAAGGATAGCAAATGCATACTAGTCACCTATCCTCTGTCCAGGGTGGGTATCACTTATTGATCACAATTATTTTCCTGCTCAGAGGAAATACAGTCCTATAACCCTTAACACAGTACCACAGGCAGCCATTGGCAAATGATGAAAACTGACTTGTGGTAATGGAAGCCATATGCAATTAACGTGAGATTTTGCATCCAGCTTCCTAATAAGCTAACTGCCACACAACCTTTAGTGCTCTGGGTCCAAATGTGATGAGCAGACTATCACCTCAAAGATAAGCGTGACAGACAGGCAGCCTTGCCCTGGTATCCATTCTGCCTTTCCTCAGTGATGCAAAACTCCTTGACTTTCAGCTGCGTACCCCCGCCTCCCCAAACCACGTCCTCTGTAAAGGTGATGGCTAAGTTTTGGCTAATGGCAGAAATGCCACTTCCAGGATGTGAGCGTAAAAGGCAGGCATATGCTGCTCCTCTTTCCCCTCCTCCATCCTGGGCCCAGAACACAGATGTGGTAGCGAGTCAACACCCTGGTCCTGCTCTTCACAGCCAAGTTCATATCCTTACTAGTAAAATAAGCACATATGAATGTGCACTAAACTAGAAATCCAATTATTTTATGAGGAACCAAAAAATACATATATACACACATACATGGGAAAGTAAAAGGAAGGCTCCAAAAAAAAAAAATCAAAGAAAACATTCTCGTCTGCATTTAATATTTTTAAGGGTGAGAATGGCATGCTCCCGCAAATACTGGATCTATTCCAAAGGAAAGTTGAACAGGCAGCCACACCCACTTATTCTGTATCTTTGTACATAAATCTATTCACACAAAGTATCTCTGAGTTCAGAGGCACACTTCTGAGTCATGGGACACTGAGGTGTTTCAAAATCATAGGGTTCTGCCTCAGAAATGGCAAACAAATATAAAACAAACCTGATGATCTAAGCTAGTAAATAGAATATGTATTTTTTCCCCTGTAATGAGTATTAGCCTCTAAACTTGCCCCTTTCCCAACACACGTGCACACACACACACACTCATACACACAACGTAATTAAGAGTTTAAAAACATTCATGGGAGTTAGCCTGTTCTGGATGATTCCAGCTCTTCTCCAGCACATCCCCACCGTCCTGGCCCTCTGCAGCCCCCTCTGGCACTGACTGCCACAGTCTGAATACCAGGCTGTGCAGCAACTCAGCCTGGCTCTTGAGCTACTCTGATATAATTTCAGGGCAGAAACATATGCAGGGTTTTCAAAGACCAATGAACAGAATTCCATTTCCCATACTGCCTTCTGGGCTTGTGCATTATTTATTTTTGGTGAATGTGGAAAGGAAGGGAATTTGAAATTTTAATGTCAGAGCCCAGTTCAAAGACCCTCTCAAGAACCTGTTTTCATTTGTTCTTGTCTTCTCTACCTCAGTCCTTGTCCTTCCCTGCTCCCTCTCAGGTAAAACAGCCAGGAATCATGGAAGACTACGAAGACTCCAGTGATTGATTTTTCCCTTTTTATATCTCAGGAGTGAGAATAAAAACCCAGACCGAGCAATGGAAGAAGGGCTCTGCTACTAACCTCATTCAAGGCAGCGAGATAGGTGGTTGCCAGATCCAACATCCCAGTAACAGATGATTTTTAATTACAAGAAAAGTTTGCAATCAGCAGTCAAAACCGACCAGTAAAAAGGGCAAAGAGCAATAGCCTTGGGTGTAAATCAGAGGCGTGTAGGCACTCAAGGGTCTTAAATCAAGGGATTTGGATTGTCTTGTAGGAACTGTTAAGAAAAAGGACATTCTGGTCCAGCAATCTTGCTCCTCTGTGACAAGGCAGCAGCCAGGTTGTTCCCTGGACACAGCAGCTTTGTAGGGTTGTACAGGCTGTTTCCTGTGTGAAGATGCCCAGTTGAGCATGCTAAGGTGAGTGGAATGCCACTCACTCAGTGCCAGGCTAGCCATCTCGGCTGTATCTACCTGAAGCAAGGGTAGTCTTTTTTGAACACGTACAGGATTTCAAGTCAAGGGCCCATCTTCTCAAAGAGGACACACTGGGTAGCAGGATATGCCAGAATATACCACCCCAGAATATGCCATTTCAGCATCAGGCTTATTTTGACCTGAAGGCAAGTAAGAAATAGCATATATAAGAAAAGTTCTCTGCCTTCTCCCTACTGCCTAAAAGCAGGCCATACACTTACAAACATGCCCAACTCCCCTCTCTACCAGAAAGGACGAAAGGTAACCACCGGAGACAATTTAGACAGGGATTAGCCTGGAGATGGCACCAAGCCTTATTAATTAGCCCTCATCTTCCATTAGTTTCCCATATATTTGCCAACCCACAATTTGCTGCCCCAAACTCAAACTTTGTCTTATCACTTTTCTACAAATTTAGAGCTCTTTTACTGAGATACTATACAACCCAAGTTCAAACCACCCCCTTGGAGTTACTCATCTCTGGGAACTCCCAGATATGTAAGCACAATATACAAGTTAATGAACTTCTGTTTGCTTTTCTCTTGGTAATCTTTTGTCAGTCCTATTTATGGAACATTGGAGGATAGCAGGAGAAAGGTATTTTTTCCTTCCCTACAATACCTGTCCCTCATTCTCAAAGAGCCATGTTGTCCCAAGGACAGCAGCCTCACACAGAGGTAAGTACTAGGTGAACTCAAGAAAAGGCATGGAGCGGGTTGGGGGCACTTTCTCTGGCCCTCTTTCCAGGTGTACCAGGATAGCCCCTGGTAGGGAGGTGAGTCTAAGGTGAGAGAACCAGCTTTGTGGACCTGTAAGCTGTGCGGTTCCGAAGTGTGCTGTGTTTAATGCTTTGCTTGTACGGTCTTAAAATTCTTGACTTTTGAATAAGGGGCCCAGCATTTTCTATTTTGCACTGGATCTAGCCAATTATGTAGTCATTCCTTAAGTGAAGATGACTACTCAAGGCTGCAGCCCCTCGGAGAGGAGAGCACAGTTGAATGTGTGATTTTGAACTCAAGGATAAAGGGAGGGAGGGAGCTCAGTAAGCCACTCACCAGGTCTGCCTACAACCTGTGGGCTGATAATGACAGAGCACTCAGGGCATTTCATGGAAAAGTTAAGCTTGCAGTTGTTGCTGAGGTGAGAAAATTAGGGTGGTTAGCTCTAATTCAATGCATCCTCTGACGGGTATGAATATATTGTGAGGATTCAAGCTGCTCAGGAAAGTATTCTCCAGGTATAAAATAACTCAAGTACTTCTCAACCTTGCCAGCCCCTCTGGCTGCCAGCAGGAGAGAAACAAGCAATTTCTTCACTGGCTGGTTTGATCACAGACGCTTCTACTCCTGTCTTAAACCATGTGAAAATTGAGGATTTTAGGATTTGATTGTCATATTTATCTGCCCTCCCCCCCCCCCCACACACAACTTTGGGCATTTCTCTCCTCTTTTAGTTCTTATTATATTGTGCAATAATACCAAAACTGACTTTCTATAGGAAACTTCAATTGGATCATATGGGTCCTCCCACTAATTCAGCAATTAGAAAAGTGATTGGGGTGAGGTGTACTTTCATAGCGAAAACAAAATCTTCAACATTTCAAATTGATTGCATAATTGAGGTTTTAATGTTTAATCTATATTACCTCTTGATGATAGAATTATAGGTTATCTTTATTATTTTCTTCATATTCTTATTTACTTTTCAAAATGTTTTATAATGATATTTAGTATCTGTGATTACAAGAAAAGAAATTATTTCAAAAGTAAAATCTGACTAAAACTATTTCCAGAGACTTTAGAAACATCTTTTTTCATACAAGCTTCTAATTGACTAATTAGGAATCATTTTTAACCATACATTAAAGTTGACTCGTTAAGGACTTCCACTTGGCAATATTTGAAAACCTAACAATATTTAAAAATATTTAAGAACCTAGCTCAAATGGCCACTTTCAGTCTTTTTTGAAAGCCTTAAGAATGTCACTTAACTTTTTAGATTAGGGGTTTGGAAAATACGGAGTGGGGGGAGAATAAAAGTTACTCATAATGCAATCAACTGAAAAAAATATATAAAAGTCAAATATCTCCAATTCCAGTTTTCCAACACATAAGCAGACTTACCTACAAATACACCTTTTTTAAAAAAATAAAAGGGGGACGACGCTATTTCCCCTTATCCACATAAAAGTATGTCACACACATCTGCACTGGGCAGTGCATAGCTAGGCCCCTTGTCCTTTTTAATATCCTTTTTAAAAGTAACATGACTTTTTAGCCAATTTTCCTTTAGTTGAACAACAGACTTTTTTCAATTTCTTACTATTTCAGATATAGTTTCAATGAACATTTTTGTATATGTATTTCTATATGTATAACTATTACTTCTGCAAAATCCTTAATACAGCTATTCTTCAACTAAAAAGGACATTTTAAATCTTAAATCCTGAAAGGTGATCAATCACACTCTCATACGAGTATCCCATTTCCCACATTCTTTACTATACTTAACATTATCAGTTTCTTCACTTGTTCTTAGTTTGATTCTAGAAAAAAATGTTTTCACTGACATCCTCAGAGGAACTTTTCATATATTTTTTGCTGTGAAACTTGCATAAGTGTGTTCATATTTATCGCTGTTTCTGACTGTTTTTCTCTTGCTCACTCTTATAAACTCACTGCTCAGTGCCCCCGGTAATACTAGTTGAAATCATTGCTTCACAATGCCCAGTGCCAAGTGTGCTCTTAGCTTGGAGGACAGTATATTCTAAGGACAATCAGCTTTATTAATAAATTTAAGTTTCTAGTATTTGCATATCCTAGCACAAAGGAATAAAAGATGTCCCTCTGCTACTAATGACCAAAGGTCTAAAACTTCAGCAATGCTCTGGAATGCCCAAATACCAGGAAAGCTGGCTTAGTGCAGACACCACACCACAGCATACACAGCCAGGAAGTTACTTTCTTCCCTTGAATAACTTTATGTGAACACACAAAAGTAAGAATCACAGCACACCTTGTCATCCTAGGCAACTTAAAGAGACAGGCCATCTTCCCAACAAATGCTGTAAATTTAAAATAAGTGCACAGAACACGCTCATATTCTTTGTAAAAATATCTGGATGTTAAAGAAAAAAACCTACAACAAAAAATGACCCAACAATCTTTGATTAGAATGTTAAGTTGACACTTTTCTTTCTTTCCTTGATGATCTCTAAATGATAGTTTAATTTCATCATATAAAGGAAGATTTTAATTCTGAGATTAGAGAGTGGTGATGGTTCTCAAGTTTCATAAATATACTAAAAAACACTGAATTGTACACTTTAAAAAGGTCAGTCTCATGATATGTGTTTTATGTTTCAGTAAAGTTGTTGCTTTTTTAATAAAAATAAAGTTTAAACAATAAACTGGAGGGGCAGGGGACACCTGAGGACTCTGTACTTGGGAGAGAGGGTATCGTTCTCCAAATCCATACCTTCCTTTTCTATTCTGGCTCAGCTTCTGGGTTCCCAGCTGACAATTAATGAAAATTTCATTGTGCTGAACTATCTCATATAGAAAAATAAGTTTCAGGTTAATTAAAAACCTGCAGATAATAAATTAATTACACTTAACACCACTGTAATGTAATAGCAGAGAGCACTCAGGGAGTTGGCCATTCTTTTAGAACTTTCTCTTTGAATTCTAAGCCAAAAAGAAAGGGAGAACTTGCAACAAATACTGCATCAAGGATACTACACAAGAAGGCAGTGTAATCATCAAGATGCATGTGAAACTGTTTTTATTGTAATGAATTGCGTAAAAACAGATTTTCTGGACATCATAAAGTTTCTAGTCTTTGAAAGTGAATATAAAAATAAAGTCTGTTTTTACTCCCAAATGATGAATGGGAGCAAAAGAATATTTCCATGCTATGGAGGTCTAATCTATGGAAGGAAATCCTTGCTCCAAATTGGAATCCTAAATGCCAGAAGTTTAAGTTAGCATTTAGGGATGTGAAATATGATTTGAAGCTTGGGGGAAGAAACTTGAGAAGTTCATGGGAAGTGAGGCAGAAATCAAGCCAATATTGGTTAGACTTCAAACTAAGGGCATAAAGAAACATTGGGTTCTTCAGAAATGAATCTGTTCCTCTCACCTAAATTAATGAACTGCTCTAAGTGTGGAGAATCTTCAAACAATATTTGCCACCAAGTTTCAGTGTTTCTTCTACTTTCAGAGTGCTTGCTTGGTGGTATTTTGTGAGCTCCATCTCATCCAAATGCTGATGTTTTTAGATCACCTTTCCATGACAGTGAAATTTGAGAAGATTGCGATCAGAGACAACATTCTTCAGGCTTTGTCTTGCCTGCTAAGCATCAAGTCCTGGGGGCCAAATCCCCAAAATGCCACTCTGTCTGGAAGAGGTGAGAAGGAGCCCACTAAAACACAAACAAAATCCCAAAAGCTGATAACATACAAGTAAGTGATTCCTCTTGATGAATGAAGGTGAAGGACAACAAATACCAAATCACTGTTTTACACCTGAAACTAACCTTACATTCTATGTCAACTCTGCCTCAGTAGAAATCAATGGGTTTTGTTTTTTTTTTAAAGAAAAATGTTGGACACTTTTGACTGAATCTAAGTAATCTAGAACTTCTTAGGTTTTACTAAACTTGAGTCACCAGTCACCAGAATAATAATTAGTAGCCTAAAGTTAATACTTTGCTTTCAGTTTTAAGTACATATAGTTTTTCTCTATGCCTTTTATTTTCCTTGTCAACTTTAAGGGCAGAAATCTTTTATTTTTTTTAAATCAATATGGAAAAGGGACAGATTTTCTCTTTCTATACTGTGGACACGAAAAGGACATGGCATGATCTAAGAAAATACTTGTGAAGTAAGAGAGCACAGTGCCCGACACACAGTAGGTAACAAAAATCTCCCGTAAATAAAGAATGTGAGTTTGTTTTTGAAGGGTTTCTGTATCTATTTCTACACAGTCGCTAAACAGATGAATGCATACCTTCTTTTTTTTTTTCTTTCTATTTCCTACTAGACACCACTTCCTATTCCATCCAAGGAATACAGAGAAATATCTTGCTGTATACAGGAGAGTAGGAATGAGGTCATTATGGGCTGTTTCTTCCCTAATTGACTGCTACAGCCAACTACTAATGCCAAATACTTAGTGTCATACAAATTCCCTCAGGACAAAAAGCCTTCTCCTCTCTTCTCTTTGAGGTTTATGATCAATGGGCTACATAATTTCTCACGTCTCAAAGGAATGGTAGCTTAAAATACAAAGCTGCTGTGCTGTATAAGTAAATAAACACATTTTTCCTGAGCCAAAAATGAAATCTGATTTACTTGGTTTAGATAAGAGATACTTGAGAAATCAACTCCTTTATTCCCCCAAACAATAAATAAATAGAATTGTGCAGATGAGTCACACAACAACTAAAATGTATGATTCTGGTGAGGAAAAATGATAATGTGGTCAAAGAATTCCTACAATCAAGGAAAAATAAAATACATTTCCTAAAAAAGAAAAGACCTCCATGCTACACACTAAAGAAATAAGGAGATCTAAAGACTCTACCCTCCCTAGAGATATAGTGAAAGCTTCATAGCACTAGTCACAAAATTATACTTTGGCCAGGCTTTCACAAGTGGGTTGTAAGGTCACATAGACCAAGGGATGTGTGCTTGGGGGGGCGGCGGAAAGAGAAGTTTGGTGAGAGCATGATGCAGAATGTCTTTCAAAGCTCTCATTTACCCTGATTTTAATTTCCACTTTCCCCAAATGAAAAGTGTGAAACATCCAGACAAGCTATTTTAAGCCTTTTTTAAAGGGTGAGAACCTTTGCTCTGGGAAAAATAGAACAAACAAAAACATATACAACCCAGAAACGTCAAGCAGCAACCAGTATACACATTTCCTTTTCAGCGGTGCCAAGAAAGGCCAGGCATGTCCAATCACTGTTGGTTTCCATGTAACTCATTTGAAGGAATTTTGGATTAAAAAAAATGAAATGGGGGTTTAAAATCAAAATGTTCTCATTACTAGTTATAAAAACAGATGTATTTTAGGACTCATTCAGTGGAATACATTATGACTATTCTTATTTAGATAGTATTCTTCAAGTATAAGGTTAACTAAATGTTCTACCTGTCAGTAATCACAATTTTTAAAAATTAAAGCATTTTTAATGAAAATTTTTCTGCAGTAGATTATAAATAGAATAAATAGGTTATACTGGGTTGTCTCAGGATCATTACTATTAAGCTTAGACACAACAAAATTCCTTGAGGAGAAATGAAGTATCTAGCTTGATCTCTCCCTATCATTTGTCCTTTTGTATGTCTATTTTGAAATAAGTATTCTGTCTCTTTCTTTCACATTTTTAACTCTACTACTTGCTAGGTTAATGAGTCTAATTCTCACAAATATTTCTCCTTTCTAATTTACTGTTCCTTTGTGCTTGAGAAATTAAATTAGACCGTCAGTCATGACAGAAGTATATGTATAGACAGAATCACTAGGTGTCAAACAAAAGCCTGAGACGTCCCCCCCTAAAAGTTTAGGGAGTGAATGACATCCATTCTCCTCCTGCTTTGCTTTGCTTATTTTTGGGTGCTTCTTTGTATCCCCAACCCTTGAAGTTACTGTACAAATTATTTATGGTTAAATCCAGATATTTTTGTTCTCTAAAAACAACAGGGACAAGATGGCTTCTGTCTCTTTAATTTGTACCTCAGAGCAGTCACTTTGTACCATACCTGAAACATCAGCACTCAGAGCATCATTATGGACATTCTGTGTAAGTTTAATTTCCTCCATGGCCATGATTTTGTTAAAGGGTACTGAAATAAAAAGTACAGTATGCAATCTATAAGCACAAAGTTTATGAAATTGGGGGAAAAAGTGCCCCACACTTATACAATCAATTCTGTCCTGTATCTTCCACTTCAATAAAAGGAAGCACATCACCTTTCATCATGCTGATGCCTATAATGTGTAATAAAATAAAAGCTGATACAAAGTGATACTTGTAATAAAACATTGAAATTATTATTGCATTTCACAGTCCATAAAAACTGCTCATTCACTGAATGACAGTTCCCTTCAAATGGCTGACCCCTACCCCAAGGCAAAAATTTACTGTATTCCTTAGACCTGCAAAGGAAAGGTTGGATTAGTTCAGGGACTCTGTCCTGTTTCATATTAATAAAGCAAGTGTTTTTACTGGATGAAACCATGTAATTTCCAAACTATGCAAAGAAAAACGTATCTTGCCAAATTTACAACTCCCTCACATCTCATCTCTCCTGTTTCAAAATGCCCTCTAATATCCAAAGATTTCTATTCTATCATGATTTTCTTTGCATTCCCATAGACTTTTCATCCTTGTAAATATTATACTTTTATCAGATGTTCTTAGAACATTTTACCATGAAGCATTTTCGCATCTTTTTTCTACATACTGATAGTTATATTTTAACTTGGTTCCCCTCTGCCTTAAAACTTCCTTATCCTGGTAGAGTGGTTGTGGTAAGCAAGCTATATACCCTCCCCTGCTTTCACATCACAGTATAAAGTAGTTCCTTAAGCTCAAAGTATCCTTTTCATGATCTGCCCTTTCCAAGGTCGTCATCTTTTAAAGGAATCACATCACCTACAGAAAATCTCAAGTAGAAAGAAAACCAAGTACTTCCCTTATCCTTCTATTAACATACAACCACACAAGTCTCTTTCTTTAAAAGGGCATCAGTTTGTCACTTTCATCTCTCAGTGTCACTGAATGTGTTGCTGTGATAAAAAGCATGGCCTCAGCATAAACACCAACTGTCCCTCTGGACCAGGCCAGCTCTACCCAAGGGGTTCATGGCACTAAGGAGATCAACCCACTTTCAGAGAACTACCCGTATTTCCCTAGTTTTCACTTCTCATTTTGCCTACCTCTGAAATCTAAGTTATCATACAAATGATTTCTTATTTACTTTTGATTCCTTTTATGAATCTCTTAGTTGCTGCCTTATCTTGATTACTCTTCCATCCCATCATCACTGAAGAGCTGAATATTTGAATCCTCTCCCCTTTTCTTTTGCTGGTGTTGTTTCCACAGTCACACTGCTGTGCATGCTTTTGGATACAGTTTCCTGGGCCTCACTCACAAGTGCCTCTGTTAGGTTAGCAATTTGCAATTTAGTTGAAGAACAATTCTCGTTACTTAATCTCAATATATTCTGACTGCTCTCTACTCATAGGGCATGTTTTTTGGCAGAAAATTATACACTGTGGACCTCCCTGGTGGTGCAAAGGGTTAAGCGCAGCACTATGAAGATAGCTAGAACCACTGCGGCACGAGTTTGATACCTGGCCAGGGAGATTCCCACATGGTGCAACAGACCTCTCCTGCCTCTCCTACTACCCCCCTCAGCAGTGTATTTCAGTCAGTCTGCCTGTTCTGCTCCCACTCTGTCTCTGGTGACTCCTCTCATCACCCCACACTTCTGGCCTATATCCCAGCTTGTATGCATAAATAAATAAATCTTTAAAAAAAAAAGAAAAAGAAAATTATACACTGTAGTGAAATGAATGCTTTGGGAATGAAGAAAAACTTTGAAAACCTCTAGAGTCCACTTATCATACTTTAATCTTTCTTCTCTCATGCACCCCTTCTATTAGTTGTTTAGTTTTTTAAAAAATATTTTCCCCAAAGGGAATCAGTGTTGTAATATGCAGGAAGGGACTAACTCTGCAATCATTTACTGGGTGTTCAACAAACATGATGGCAATATGCCAAGCTATATGTGAGGTATGGGGACACAAAGATTAATCTGACATAGTCCCTGTGCTGGAAAAACTCACCATCTTATTAGATGTGTTTCTGTGTTGGTTGAGGGGTGGCTGATATTAATCAGTCTTACGCTAGTCTCCTTTAGTATCTGCCATCTTAATTCAATGTGGAAATTCAAAGATCTTTTGTGCCTGCATTTTGTAAAGAAAAATTCACTTTTTTGAGACCATAAAAGTCTTTTAATTTTACTTGCTTGAAAGCAAATATTTCCTTAGATTATATGATTTCTTCTGCATAGGATAATGTGTCTCCCATGCCCTATCTTTTAAAACATGACATATGTTAAACCAAGTTATTTTTCAATTTCTTGTGAGTGTCCTTTTCATCTCTCATTGCATTTCTAAACTCTTCTCAGGGTCAAACTTTTCCCATAAGCCTTTACAACAATATTCACCCCCTCATGTCCTGTTTCTATGATAACAGTTGCACCACCCCCTTCTGTAGTCACAGTACAGGGCAGATACTGCTGACATCTTCAGGGCAGTGGGCATGACATGGTTAAAAGTAAAACTGCCAGCACAGTACATTTTCTCGAGAAAAGTTATTATAAAATGAGTTTTGCACTTTTTCAATGTATGACAGGTACACATTTATATACAGTTTAAAGGTCTTGCAAAACTATGATGGGGGTGGGGAATCCCACTGGGTAGTTCTATTGCACGTGCTGTATTGATGTAATGTGTTTTCATTGTAATAGGTACTGGAGTGAGAGAGGAGGGGATGAGAAATAAAGATATAAAGAAAATAACACTGAATCCAAAGAAATAATCATTTAGTAGGGGATATGACATATTTACCAAAAATGGTAAATAGGATAAGGATGGTAAAAATTTCTGATAAAATAGAAATGTATATATGGGTAGAGGTGCGGGGAGCGGGTATCAGCTACTGTGGAAGTTTGGAGGAAAAAAGGAATCATTTCTGGGAAGAAAGAGTGTGTTAGAGAATGAATATGGAAGAACTGGCATTTGGATTTGTCCTTCAAGGGCAGCTAGGTTTTTGGCAAGAAGAGACAGGGAGAGAAGAGAGGGAGAAGATTCTGAAGTGGTAGCAGCAGGGTGAGCAACCTTACCTAACACAGACCCTACCCAAGTCAGGAATTAAGTTATTTCTAGATTGGGAAAGCAAGACAAGCCTTGGCAAGCCACTCATCATCTACGTGATACCAGAGTTGGAGACTGGGGTTCCACGTTCAGTTAGGTTCCACAAAAGAATAAAAATTAAATATAAAAATTTATCACAAATAAATAAAAGCAAAAGGACAGATAGATACTGTTATAATATTTAAGTATATAAAACTAAATAATTAATATAAATGCTAAGTTGTCTTAAGAGTTTCTTTTGGGGGCATTTTTTCTGCATGGAATAGATTTTCTGTAACTTCTTAAACTGTGTACTCAGTAAAGTTTAAACTAAAGATGCTTTTTCCTTTTCCTCAGAAATATCCAAGTGGTAAGTAGCTTCTTCATTGTTCTTTGAGCCTCTGAACTTGTCTCAGAAACAGAGTCATCTTTTTCAGAAACTTTCAATGCCAATTCTGTGTGCACGGATGTAACCAAAAGACTTTGTTTTAACAGAGGAGGCAGAAGAGGACAATTTCTGTGCTGATGTTAGCTTCCTGTTTGGTGTTAATTTTAGTCTCCTTGGGAGCAAAAACTATCTCACTATTTGTTCTTTGTAAACCTACACTCCAGAGCAGTGCCTTCTCTTTTCTGTGGGAGACTTAAAGCATATGCTTTGCTGAAATGGTGAAAGGGTCATGGAAGTGAAATCTTGGCTGTGCTTGAGCCAATTTAGAAAAGGAAATGAAAAGGTTTTATTTATTTCTGTACAGAAAAGGAAGATTAAAACAGGTGGCATTTTAGGAGTAAGGAACGCAACAGAATTTTTTTTTTTTTTTTTAGTGGAGGAGGAGTTTTTAGCCCCTGGAAGAAACAAGGCTATTACTTTCTGCAAGAGATGCCTATAATGTCCCTGAATTTGATCCACAGTTACTGGTGAATCAAGCTGTTATTTCCTGAAGTTTCATTAAAGAAAGAAAGGGCAGGATTTAAAGGAACAAAAGGCTTCTCCCAAGAAACATATTCATGTAGGTGTGACCTCTGGAGATTGTGTGCCCCCTTGTTTGTCTGGCAAACACCTGCTCATCTTCCAAAGCAGCTCAGATGACACCTTGGGAGGCCCCCTGTCCCCATTGGCAGTTGTTTACTCTGCCCTTTGTGCTTCCGGGCACTCTGTGCAAAACTCTCTCAAATATCACCAATCACATTGAACCCGGCTATCTGCTTACATATCTGAATTCAAGTCAGTAAAGTTCTGCTAGGACAATTCACAGGTCAAAGGCAGGACTTCACCCTCTAGGAGCTACTTCCTACTATGTGTTAAGACAAGTGTGCAGCTACTCACACTTCTCTGAGACAGCAGCACAACAGAATGAGGCAAATGGCATCAGCGGGAGTCAATGACCAAGACCTCCTGGAGGGAGGAAGAGACTAGAGGGAAATCAAGAAGCTAGCCCACCCCATTCCCATCCCTCTGCTGTCTGTGGTCAAGCCAATTCGTGACTCTTAAGGTCGTATTTTCAGGCTCCTGGAAGAGAGATTCTGGAGTGGATTAGATAGTTGATGATTCAGTCTAACCTAGCACATAATACAACACATGAGAATCACCATCCAAGGGAGAAAACTCATAATTTGTCCTGTATTTAACTGTCATCCCACAGAGCATGTTAATAACACTGCCAGGGGAGTCTACAGAAAAAGAGTCTTTCAGAAATTTCATCCACTGAAATCACTAGCACTACACCAATTTAATCCTTGGGTTCTGCATTATTAGACCAGCAGGCTCTTCTGCCTCTACAAAAGGATTTAACTAGAATGTCAGTCCCCTCAGAACTTCATCTGCCATCTAGTTCCCCATTTCTCTGCCAGTTTCATCTGTGCAACTCATCTTGCGTTACGTCTGGCAGATGGGGAGAGGAATCTCATTTCAAGCCTCTGCTGTCTGCATCCCAGAGCCTTCCCTGAGAAGCCTCTATTTCGCTGGGAGAGAAGGGAGGAGGGAGAATGGATGATCAGTCAGTCGCCCAAGAGATGAGAGTGTAAAGTATTTCTCAAATTTTCATCTTCAACCACTGGTATCATTTAACTCCCTGGAGGGAGACTCTGCTTTGTTGCTTAGGCTAGCAATATAATCTCTAGCTACTCCGCTGCCAAAATATCAATTACAGGTTCATCTGGATGACGGGATCAATTGGTGTTTAGACCACTAGACAATGACATAAATTGGAGGCAGGGTGGGGAGAGGGCGCTGGAGGGGATTGAGTCTCATGATCAAAATAAAATAAAGTTGAATTCTTCAACAAAATTAAGAGCCTTAATTTTAAATTGTGGATTGTCTTATGAGGAAAATCCATCAGCAACTAAAGTGAAGCAGAATTTCTGCAAGAGTTTTTCTTCCTGGAGCTCCTAGTTAGGTGGGTGTTAACACTCCTGTAGCACCTAATTCTCCCAGCACAATGATAACCGGAGACTGAAAACATAAATGACTTGTAATTAAAAAGAAATGTGTCACCAGACACAGAGTCACATATTATATGATTCCATTTATATGAAATAGCTTGTAAGGCATTTAAATCCACAGAGACAGAAAGCAGACTGGTGGCTGAAGGACTTGGGGGAGGGCGAAATGGAGTAACTGCTTAGTGGGGAAGGTGGTTGGTTTTTTTGGGGGGGTGATGAAAATATTTTGGGAAGAGATAGGTGTGAGCATACTAAATGCCACAAATTTCTCACTTTAAAATGGTTCATTTTGTTATATGAATTTCACCTGAATAAAAAAAACAAATATTTTATAGTGAAGGCCACATTGTTTCTCATTACTCAGCAATCTACCACTGCTGGGAAGTAGGAAGGTTTTTACTCCTAGTCCACAGTGATGAGAGGGATTAAATAAATCTCTAAGTGCTACTATTTTGCCACCTTTGGCCTTCCTAAAGGCCAAAGTCAAGTATTTTTCTAGAAAGCGTATGAAGGGGAAGTAATTCAACCAGTGACCCCTGATTTGCTGGGTCTTTCACAGTCAGCAGCAGCCACGAGATCATAGGGAGATCAGTAATGTTTATCTGCAGTGACAAAGGTGATGGGTGACGACAGGCATACCTGTACACCTGTCTCCACACACCAACCGGATTGTGTGACCTGGCTGTGTCCTGGGGAATGGCTTTTTATTGTGGTCACACCAGACAGAGACTCTGGGTCATCTTAGCTCAGTAGAAAACATATGAAGAAGACCTTACTCTCTCTACATAGTTCCATGGTCAAGAAAAACAAATTTTAACAAAGAAGCACCCTCTTTTTCTTTTTCTTTTTTTATAATACTCCAATTCAGAGATCAAAAGCAATCCGCTTTTAAATGGAAAGAGAAGCCTAAGAACTTAAAATGGAGAAGAACATAGTGAGAACAGAGGTAAAGAGAAGGGAACTTAAAAAGAAACTATAAGACTGTGTAACAAAACAAACAAAAAGCTAACAACCCCACTTAGGAGAAGCAGATAGGGGACCGCCACACTTTCTCCCTTCCTCTCCAGCACTGTTCAGTCAGGACATTGGACAAACAAGTCCCCCCAAGCCCTCACCCAATCAATTTTCTGAACCATTCAATTTGTCTCATTAAATAATTTTCACTATTACTTGACATCTGATCTTCCTGGGTTTGACCTTATGGCATTTTTTAATGTTTAGCTTTGAGCTTTAGCTTTCCAAGACTAAGACATTCTTCTGCTGCTTGTGGTGGCTTCATCCACATTCAGCCTGGCACAGGGATACACCCCTCCTCACTATGACTCAGAGGACATGGAAAAGCATTCAGTTCTGTTTTGGTGTATATTTCTGTGATACTGTCATTTATAAGAAATATATACTTGATCACTCAAATGACCAAATAAGTCCTCATATATATTTGGTCTTCATCAACAGTTCCTAGCTCACAGCTCTCAAGGCCTTGGAACTTCCTAAGTGTTGAGAGTAACAAAAGTGTATCTTGTCAATAAAGTTAACTTCTTGAAAACACCTGAGGATGGGGGCTGGTTTCCAGGGAAACCAACAGGAATAGAGGATGAGACTTGTAGTGCAGACACCTGATTTCAGGGCCAAAAACAAGAGAGGGGGGATGGAGGCCTGGACGCTGAGTCAGACCACCAATGACCAATGATGCAACCCGTCATAAAGGCCCAAGAGGAGGGGGCTTTCAGAGAGCTTCTGGGTTAGGACCATGGTGGAGGACTATGGGTACATTGATGGTACATATAATGTGGTAACAGACATCTGATGAGGTATAATCCCATACTTCTGAATCATATACAGTGCTGTAATCCAGTATTACCTTCAAATCATATACAGAGCCGTAAACCAGTATTACCGCTTTACCTTAAAAAGAGAAAGAACTTCTGAATGCACGAACATGTGAAGACTTGAAAAGAGTGCAGAGGACAGGCAGCGCCACCTTTCCCCCTTCCTTGTCCTGTGCCTCTCTTCTACCTGGCTGTTCCTGAGTTATATAATACCTGGTAAATAAAATGTAATAAAATGATAATCTAGTGAGAAAATGAGTTTCCTGAGTTCTGTGAGATGCTCGAGCAAAATAAGTGAACCCAAGGAGGGTGTTCTGGGAACCTGTGATCTCTAGTCAACAGATCAGAAGCACAGCGAATAACCTTGCTTCCGACTGTTGTTTGCAGGCTGAAGAAGAGAGGGTGGCGGGAACCTCCAATCTATAGCTGGTTGTCAGAAGCACAGCCTGATGTCTGAAGTCTTGGGAGACTGAGCCTTTTACCTGTGGAATAAGATGTGATCCCTGAGAACTGTCAGAATTGAGTTAAACTCTTGGATCCCCTGCAGTTGTCTCAGTATTGCTTGTTGCTGTGGAGAAAGCCTCCATGCACACACCTCTTTGGAAATTGGTCTCAAAGGACCATAAACATCTTCCTTTTCTCAGGTGTATACTCCAAGACTAGGTCTAAAATAAGACTCTGCTGTTGATTTCAGGCTCACAAGTGCTTCAAATTAAGAATTTAAAATGAAACAAGAACACAAAATATATGAAATGCTTTCAAAATCCCTAAGTCTAATGCAATATGCCAACTGACTCAGAGGGCCATATTTTTTTTTTTTTTTGCCCCATGTTGTGTGAGGAAAAAAAAAATGTGGTCCCATCACAAAGTGTTCTACACGTTATACAAATTGTAGTATGGTGGAAAAATTTATAAAAGAGACAAAAAGCATCTGCCTCATATGTCTGTCATGCTGTAGAATGTAATGCAAAGTGGGGAGTGGGCTATGGAGAGGGCATCTACTTTCCCTTGGATACACATGCTGAGGAGCATCAATTTTGAGAGATCCTGGGGTTAAGCAGCAGGGGTGCTGCAATGTTGTATTTGTGAAATTCCTGTTCCGAGCTGGGGTGATTCCCTGTCACCTACATCCCTGTATCATGAACATAAGCAGCAAGGTGAAATGACTCGGAGTTGGCTCTTCTACTATTGACCCTGGGTAAATCACTTGAAGCTTGCTGAGTTCGTTTCTCCACTTGTAAGATGGGAACAGTAATAGCCATTGTTTATTACTTAAAGCAGCTGTTACGGGTTGAATTGCATACACCAACAGATATGGTAGGTCCTAATCCCAGAACCTCAGAATGTCCCCTTACTTGGAAATAGGATCACTGTTTATATGATACATAAAATGAGATCATTCTGGAGTCGGTGGGCCCTTAATCGAGTATGTCTGGTGTGCTCACAAGGGAAAAGAAATGGCCAGGTGAGGACACAGACACAGGGAGAAGGCCTATGACATGGAGGCGGAGGCTGGAGGGGTGCAGCTGCAAGCCAAGGAGAGCCAGGGACTGACGGCTACCTTCAAAAACTAGTGAGAGGTGAGGAAGCATTTCCCCGCTATGTCTCAGAGGGAACATGGTCCTAACCTTGATTTTGAAAGTCTCTCGGCAAAAATGTCAGACAATAAATTTCTGTTTTTGAAGTCATTCTGTTACAGTAGCCATTGGAAAGTAAAAGTGTAATTTATGGAGAGGGTGGGGAGAAGAGAGAGAGAGAGAACAGCTTAGAATAAACTGGGTAGACAAGAAGAAAACAAAGTAAACATATTGCACATGTAGGGAACAAAACTTTTCTTATGTATCTAAACCAAGGAAATGACAATATTTCTGCAGACACTGACTTTGCCTCTCCAAACTCACCTTCCACTACTCTCTTTCCCACTCACCCAAGTTTCAGATCTCTGGTTATGCCTGGAACACCCTCAGCCATGTTCTCTCCCTCAGCTGCAAACTCTGCCTGGAACAAACCCAGGGCTAACCTCTGACTTCTCCTTCCTCAATGAGGGGGACTCTGGCCACTCCATTTAATGCTACAACTCGTCCTCTCGCCCCATGAAGCGAATCCCAAATCCCATACTCAGTGATATTTTGTCCCTCCATATTTATTTTAATTGGTTTATAAGATTCTAGTATTTGTGTACTTCTCCATTATGTGCATTACTTATTACCCATCTCCCTCCAGGCTAGAACATACACTCCATGAAGGCAGGAGTCTCATTTGTTTTTACATTGATATGAACAAACACCTGCAATAGTATCTGGTTCATAACAAGGGCTGAATCGTTGATTTTTTAAAACAATTTTATATTAACTACTTTGTAATTACAGAAGCTGTACATGCGCGTTATGAAACAATAGAAACAATTTAAAACTTCAAATCCCCACCATCCAATATTTCCCAAATTACTATAAACCATAATGATTTTCATATTCTTTTAGCAACTCTCTAGGGAATCCTATCTTTTGAGGAAAAATGTCACAGGAGGGATAAACCCAAATGCAAGGCGTGGCATATAGATTAAATGAAATAATGTATCTAAGTCATTAATATAAGGCTTGCTTTAGCAACTAATACAGGCAGTCATTCTTTTCTTCTCTTTGCTTTTGTCTTTAACTTTTATCTTTTCCTCCAACCTCCACAAAAGTAGGCAGTAAAATGGTATGATGTTCTTGTGGGGTGGAGGTGGAGGTGCCTACCTCACCTAGCACCCCAGATGAATTCCCCAAATTCAGAGTTGCAAGCTGTGTGGTCCAAATGCATAAAACAAAAAGCCATTAACTATGTCACAGAATTTCCAAACAACAGCAAAACAATTAACAAAGAAAACTGCATTTTTATATTATAATCTCCCATTTGTAGAGTCAATATTCATAAGAAATTTTCCATTACAAATCAAAGAACTGACCTCAGAGAATTTAAGTGACTTGTCACTCAGCTGGTAAGTAGAGAGAACAAAGAGTTAAATCTAGAATTAGAAGACCATTAGTAAGGATCTTCCAGATTGTTATGTAGTGAGATGCATACTACCCATTTCTAGGATCCCACTCAAAATAATGAAATCCTCTAGAATTTTCCCCCATAGGCTACTTCTCTCCCCATTCTCCAAGCAAATGACTTACCAGACTTGTCAGTCACACATCCTTTGGTTATTGAATAGTTTTCCACCAAAATTTTCTTTTTGTGTAACAGGAGAATTCACCTTCAGTGAAGTGTGTCAGGAAACAGAGAACATTTTGAGAGAGCCTGGGAATCACTGCTTTTGTGAACTGTTGAGAAAAAACATGTATCAAGGGTTTTAGGTCTCCAATCCTCTCTAAGGACAACTTCAAAATGAGTCTCTTTTCCATCCCTTAGCAGAAGTCAGCACAAAAGTATTTGTTTCCAATTAGGCTTAGTAATATTAAATTTGCATTTCTTAGCCTAAATTTATTTTAGGGCTGTAAAATCATTTATTATAAACTGTTTCTACTTTTGAAGAAACTAAAAGAATCATATCCATGAATATCAAGGCTCCCATCCTTATATCCACAGAATTCTCACATTTATTCTTCATGGTACTTTTGCTAAACTTCAAGGAGCTAAAAGACACAAATTCAATCTAGCAGAGACGTAAAGGCAGTCATCTTTAGATTATTTCCTTCCCTAGAGGTGGCAAGGGCACCTTTTTATTCAAACACCAGTCAGAGAGTTAAACGGGCTGATCAACTCCCTGTGGGGAGGACAAGGACAATCCCTTTGGAACACGCCAGAATGAAAGCTGTAACTTAATGACTGTAAATTTTAACTGAAATGACGGAAATGTCCAGGAAATAACCTAGATTCAGATATGCTCTCTGCAAATCCCAGGAAAAGAAGACAGCTTTCTGGGGCCATGATACAGGAAGCAATCACTGCAAATCCCAGAATGCCAATGGATCACTACCTCTTAGGAGGAATTCACTGTGTGGGTTTAGAAGATTTCTAGTTCTGGCAATTTGGGACTAGTTATGTCAGACTAACTTCCCACTGAACACAACTGGGTAAACATTATTTTTCAACCCTATTTAAAAGCATTGGAGTGCTACCAACATGGCCAGCACATGAGAGGCCAAGATTTGAAGAAGGCGGCTAATAAAATTGAGGTAAGTCATGGACTTCTTCCTTTCAGCATCCACTGACCCATGAGAGGAACAAGGCAAAACTGCTGAAACGCCAAGCTTTGGAGTATATAAAGAGAGGAAACCTGCCGGCAGACTCGAGGCTGAGGAGATCCCAAAGAGAAAGGACATGTGGAGAAGTGAGCTCTACAATTTTCCTAAGCATTTGTTAACTGAGAAACCACGTTAACCAAAGCAGAAAGCAGTTAAAACATGAGTGAGGTAAAAAGAGCTTTTGACAGTTTTATGAAAGAGGAAGAATTAAAATTAGGTTCAGGATCCATCAAAAAAATGGTAAGTGTCTCATACTTTCAGTTAGGACCTCTGCAGAGCTACATTCAAAGATCAAATCAGTTCAGTCCCTCACTGAATTATGGAGATTTGCCCTATTCTAACTGCCTATCAAAAGCAAACGTAAACTCCCCCCAGAGAAAGATACCACCTACAGTATCTATGATTCTTTACACATAATGTTATGCATTCAACTAACAATGGATAAGCATAACAGGACATAGGCTCAAGAAAGAGATCATGAAAACAAACCAAAGATAAACCAGACAGAGTTTATACTGCACCAACAACTGTGGTTACATATTCTTTTTAGTTACACAAAAAAATATTTAAAGAAATTAACCAGATGTTGGGCCTCCCTGGTGGCGCAGGAATTAAAGCCTCAGCCCTATCAAGCTATGAGCAGCCGCTGCAGCATGAGTTCAATCCAGGCCAGGGAGCTAACCTACATGGAAAGCAGATCTCTCCTGTCTCACCCACTGCTCCCCTCAGCACTGTATTTCAGTAGATCCTCCTGTTCTGCTCCCCACTCTGTCTCTGGTGAATCTCTCACCCCCCACATCTCTAGCCTACTCTAGTTCTTGTATGTATAAATAAAAAAAAATAAATCTTTTTTTTAAAAAAAGAACCACATGTGGGTCATAGAGTTTCAAAAAATGTCCTCAAATGGAGATCACAGAGTAGATTTTTTAACTGCTTTTGAATTAATATATTCACAGGAAAGTGGGAAAAAAAACCACCACTTTTTAAGTATACAATTTAGTATGTTTGAGAAAGGACTTCAACTCCGTAACTGCAAACAAAACAAAATATGGAGTATTTTCATTACTCCAGAAAGTTCCCTCATGCCCCTTTTTATCAATCCCCACATCCCAAAGGCAACCATCATTCCATTTTGATTATCATAGATCAGTTCTGCCTGGTTTTGAGCTTATTACAAATGGGTTCAAACCATATAAACTCTTGTGCCTGGCTTTATCCACTTGGCATAA
The DNA here is from genome assembly GCA_004024925.1 of Scalopus aquaticus. NCBI lineage: Eukaryota > Metazoa > Chordata > Mammalia > Eulipotyphla > Talpidae > Scalopus > Scalopus aquaticus. The sequence goes on along the minus strand of PVIJ01006906.1, from coordinate 41,701 downwards.
CGCCTCCATCTATGTTGGTGATACATTAATAGTTTATTCTCTAGTGCTGAATAGTGCTGATCAATAATCCAGTGTATGAAAGTGCCACCACTTTTTAAATACACCCTTTTATGGGATGGACAGTTGGTTGTCCTATTTTGGAGTTATTAATAAAGCTGCTATAAATTGTCTTGCACATGTCTTTTTGTGAACATATATTTTCATTTCTCTAGAAAATGAACTAGGAATGGAACTGCTAGGTCATAGGACTGAAGTGTATTTGACTTCATAGGAAACTGCAAAACACATTCCACAATAGCTATACGATTTTCCACTCCCATCAATAAGATGTGAGAGTTCCCGTTTGCAAAACCTCATCAACATTTAGTGTTGGCTGACTTTTAGTTTGAGTCATTCAGTGTGAAGTTTTGATTTGCAGTTTCCTGGTGACTAATAAAGATAGCTCTTTGAGTGTCTTCTTTTGTGCTGTGCCTTTTCAAGTCGTCTACCAATTTTTAAATTGTTATTGATTTATAGGCATTCCTCATATATTCTGATAGTCTTTATCAGATATAAGTATTACATATATTTTCTTCTAGTCTGTGGTTTGCCTTTCCAATTTCTAGCAATCTTTTGAAGTTTTTTAATGTTGATGAACTTCATCACTTTTTTTCCCCTTACATTAGTGGTTTTGGTGTCCATTATGAAATCTTTGCCTTCTTCAAAGTCTAAAATATAGCCAATCATCTGCTTTTTTTTCCTAAAAATTTTATAGTTTTAGCTTATGGCTATCTCAAATTAATTTTTGGTTTTGGTGTAAGGTAGAGGCAAGTTAATTTTTCCCCAACTTGTTCCAACATTTTTTGAAAAGGTTCCTTTCCTTATTGAATTGAATACCTTCACTGGAGATTAACTGAGGTATGTCATGATACGTTTTCTGTTAAGCCAGAAGTCAACATGATAACCAGAGATTCCTCACATGTTTGAAAAATTATGTCGTGCACATCTACATAACATGGATCACAGAAGAAATCACAGGGTCATTAAAAGAAAAATGTTGGACTTAAGTCAATGAAATGATGACAAAAAGTAGTGAAATGTGGTTAGAACCATAGTTTAAAAAGTTGAAAATCATTTACATAGCTATCTTAAGGAATTAGAACAAAAACAGAGAAACCCAAAGAAAGAGAAAGTAAATAGCAATAAAAGTAGAAATAAATGAACCAAAAAACAGCCATAATTATAGAGCAAAATCAACAAAGGGGAAAAGTTGGTCCTTTTAAAAAGCCTAATGAAACATATTAGCCCTTTGGCAGGCCCTCAAAAAGCAAAGCTACAGTGTGTCAACTCTGTTATCTAAGATTCTTCTCCCTAAAACACTAATTCAAACAGTTTAACTCTCTTCGCTTCCCCTACTGTCATTCCCAAAGTAATGCATAGGGTCTCCTTTACTTGTAAGAATTTTACTTCTATTCTTTACAGACAAAGAATAATAGAAATAGATGGTGGCCATTGCACAGGTATCTGAATCCTGAATATGTGTTCACTGCCAGCACATTATGAAGTTAAAACAACACTGACCTAGCATTTTACACAAGCCCCCCAAGATGCAGGGGACTGTGACTAAGACTCTGGGCATATTAGTCAACACAGAATCTGCAAATAATGAGGATATTTACAAATATTTATATTATATGTAATACATATGTAATATATTTAAGTATATGGTTCCGTGTCCAAAAATCTAATTTTTCTTTCTGAAATTTCTTCCAGTTTAGCCAAAAGAGGCCTGAGAAGGCACCGAATAGATTCCATGATTTGCAGCAAGGTTTTAGTTCAATTATTCTAGTTTCACAGAAGCTCACTTACTGTTAAAGTAGTGAGCAGGTATGAATGGACCCCTCACCCCATCTCTATTCATTTTTTCTCATATCCTCAGAAGGAACTCTGCGGAATGACTGAAAAGTTAGTTTGTAAGTATGATTATACCTGGGCACTTTGTCTAGATATAAAAACTACAATAAATCTACAATAATCTATTGCCTCAAAATCTACAATAATGAGGCAATATATGTTTGGTTCCACAGCCTGGGGATCCTTCAGTGGAGCAAGAAGCTGTCTATCCAAGTAAAGTTTGAATATGTTGAAAAGCAGCCTTTTTCCACTTTACATGGCCACATACAGGATGTCTCACAGTCCCTGCTGTCCCTGGAATCCACCCTAAAAATCATGAGCTAAAAATCAGTTGCCTATATTGGAAGCAGTCAGCCCAGCAGTTAGGAAGACTGGGTGTCCGACCACATCTCCAGGATTCATTTACTTTTGCAAGTCTTAATGCCAGTGACCTGCTACTTGAGAACAGACTGTAACAAAGAAAGTACAGCTGGGTTACTGGAAAGGTTTCTGCCTGGGAGCAGTAACTGCTGCTGGTCTAGCCAGATGGAATTATGTTTCTATCTGGGTGACTTCAGTTCTGTAGGCAGACACTAGACAGTCATATGGCCAGTGCATTCTCAATAGCAACTGGGGAGAGAGGTTATGACACGGGTTTTGGAGGCTCTCGGTGGGCAGCAGGATATGAGTAGCTGACACTGTTCTCTTCTTCTTCCAACCTAACAGCAGGAATGATCTGGACTTTAGGCCACAATTATACAGTGAAGTTGAAAAAGGAAGGTTATGAATCACCCCCTTTCCTTTCTTCTATATTTCCATGCACTAGTAGGAAGAATACAGAAATTCTCCTTTATCTAGTGCCTTCTTCAACCTCTTACTCACCAGAACTTCTGGGACTATGTAGGTGCAAAAGATCCACCTTAAGCTGTTTGTCTGGCCATACCAAGGAAGAAAATCTAAAACCATTAATCCTGTGGAAACACTGGCACAGGTGCTTTATCCAGAGGACTCAGGTTTAAGGGCTGAAATCCATCCCAACCCCAATTCAGGCCTTATAATTTTCTACTATTCCTCAGCACAGAAATACTTCTTGTCCAAGCTACTAATTGTGTAGTCTGTAAAGTAGCTGCTACTATTCTTTTCACTTCTCTTCTTTCTTTCACACTTAAACGGTAAATAGCCTATAGCTTTTATCTCCTTCATTTCAGCATACTCCTCTACTTAAATCCCCAAATCACTACTAATCTTGTCATTGTACATTTGACAATGACCTCTGAATCTCAATAAAAGTCTCTATTCAATTCACATTTGTCTTGATGCTCACCACGTTTCCATCCACAGTCCTGCACCCCCATGCAGGATGCGGCTAACCAAAAACCACTAGATGAAATGCTGTTTCCTTGATTTTAACCCTCTATATCCTCTCACTCCTCCATCGATAAATCTTCAAAGCAAAGCATATACCTTTTCCTCACAGCTATAATGATAACACAGGTTTTCTAAAATTAACAGTTGTCATTCTGCTTTTTCATTCCCCACAGCTGGTTGTTTTTCTTAAACCGTATTTCTTTCCTTCAATGTCTCTTTAATCTGTTCTATCACCATCCTAATCCAGGCTCTCACCGCCTACCTGTCTTGCTGTAATAACCTATTATTTTGTTAGCCTGCCTCTGCTGTGCCCTAAACTTCATTGCCAGATGAATTCAAGAAATGCTATTTGCATTACGTTGCTCCCTTTCTACAAAACACGATGACCTCTCATTCTGTGTTTAGCATTCTTCCTTCCCCAACTTAGCCACCCTTAACCTACCCAAGCTTTCTCTATTTCCCAAAACTACCACTTCCCTTCACAAATTGTCTACTCTGGACAAATCAGGGTCCTTGTTTCCAATAAATATCCTCAACTCTCTCTCCTCTTTACTTTTAATGAGCAGCATAGAAAAACCAGTTTTCCCTGGACCTCCCCCTTAGCGTTCCCTCTCCCACTGAGATCCACGATTACCGTTCCTAACAGAGTAGGAGTACGTGAAAATGCCCACAGAGTCTGTAGTCTTCAGAGATAACTGGACTCTAACGAGGAACTACTACTCCCCTCAAACCAGAAAGCCTGATAGCGGGGAGAGGCAAGTTGAGAAATGAAGGGTTCTCTGTAATATTGGCATCAGGAGGTTATGCCATTACTGGGTGGAGGAGGAAGAGCAGTGGAAAAGGAGATTTTTTTGGTTCTCTCACTCAATGAAAGGACAAATAGAACTCATTCAATTATTTGTAGTAAAATAGCTCACTAGCTAAATACCTCTGCCGACTGTTAGAATTACAGATGAATGAATCTGTTTCTTTATTTTCAAGTGCTTAAAAGCAAGGGCCCACAAGCACAAATGAGGAAATAAATTGCATCTCCCCAGTACATGGCTGGAGGATAAATGGCTATTAGTTTCCTATATTCTTAAAGGAATCTAGGGTTCAAGCATAAAAGAACAGGCCTAGTAGAGGTAATGAGCCTAGTCACCTATTCACAGGGAACGGAAGGTAGCACCGCAATACAGACAGCACAACCCTTACCTTGGGAGAGCGTTAGTCCCGAAACTAATACTAGGGACCTAAGATTCTTGAGCAGATAAAAATGACTCATACTTTAGCCATGATGTGAAGACAATAGTTCTCAAATGCATTATGTTGGCGGCTCTTCTGTGTTTCTATTTGCCCATGTCTTTTCCATTTCCATTTATCTTTTTGACTCCAGTCAGCTCTGATCTCCTTTGCTAAGATTTGAGAATAGAGAATGTTCCCTGATTTAGCTACAGAGAAACAATGTACTCCCTGTCTATTTGCTCCCTAGCAGTGGTGCTGATCACTGATACCGCCCCCCACCCCCAATCAGTCCCTGGCAAAGCCAATCATACCTCCATTGGGTGTCTCATCAACACAGCTTGTCTTTAACCTAAAAAATGTGATTTGTTCTGTATGACAGTTGGTGAAGTTAATTGTGAAAATACTGATCACCTTTTCCTACAGAAACTGTGACAAACGGGCATTAGGGTCTCCAGCTGGCTCTCACACCTGATCGTCCGCACCGCTCCAGGAACATGGAAGGAATCTGCTGTCTTTCTGTGTCTCTGAGTCCCCTTGAGAGGGGGTGGGATGGTTCCAGTGTCTTCCGTGTCTTTCCAGGAATCCTCTGTACCTACAGTCAAATATGTATATACCCTCAACCTTTTCTCCCTCCTTTTTCTTAACTTAAAAATTAGATAGAATATACACTGTCCTACACATTTCCGTTTCCCTTAATAAGCTATTTGGAGACCGCTACATAGCAGCACAAAGTAGATTATGTCCTCATTAATAGCTCTATGGAGACAACAGGGCTTACTTTAAAAAAAGCTAAAATATAAATTTATTAATTATTTAATAAATTGTGTAACTAAGGAAAATTTAAAATTTTCTTTGCATTAAATAACAACGACCACAAAAGAATATCAAGAAGTGAAAAAAGCTATCTGCAATCCCACTAAAACTAATTTGGTATAGTTCAAGACAGAGTTCTTTTTGTCTCTCCTATGTTACAATTAATGTTACAGTTAATTTTTTTTAATTGAAGTACATTGTACTATCACATTATGGAAGAAAATGCTCTTTAAATCTGACGGGTTGACTGTTCATTGGAATCACCTGCAGTGCCTCTTAAGCAGGCAGATTCCAGTGCACTGCCAGTGTACTTTCAGTGCACTCTTACTAAATCAGAATTTCTGAGTATGGGGCGTTAGCATTATAAGATTTATAGTGAAAGTTGGAGAGTGTAACTTGAAGGCCCTTTATTCTACCTTAAAAATATAAGTAATTTTGCATTCCCACTTTTTTTCAACTTTAAAGCTAATGTTTTAATATGAAGCATTTTTTCATGTTACAAAACTGTCATCATTTTAATTGCCTGCAGAATTCTCCACTGAGTCATTTCTTAATTTACTTATCTGTTCCTCTGTTCTTGGACATTCAGGGTTGTTCACAACTCTCCCTCTTTCATATCATCCTTTGAAACAAGTAAGGAGTTAAGAGCTAAGGCTAATACAAATTATTCATTTAGAGTGCACCTAATACAACTCTACTTTCATTTTGACAAGTTTATTGAAGCTCACCATGTCCAAGATACACTGGGGAACAATGATGAGAATTCAAGACTCTACCTATAAAGGAGTTTAAGTACTTTACAACGAAGAAATAATCACCAAAGCTCCATTTAATGCTGGTCTTGAGTTTTCTTATTATAGCTAGCTAACAGATGAAGAAACTGAGGCTTAGAGTAAGCAAACAGCTTGCTCGCCACCACATAGTAAGTAGAAGAATTGAGATTTTAACCTGGACAGTGTGACTCTAAGGCAGGATAGGCAGACTAGACTTTTCCTATAAAATCCCAGATAGTACATATTTTGGGCTTAGGGGCCAGTCTTTGAGGCAAGTACCAGACTCTCTGCTGCAGAGTGACAGCATTGTAGATGACATTTTAATGAATGGGTGTTTTGTGCTGCCTCAGTCAGTCTTTTCTGTGACAGGTAGAGGACTGCAAAACGAATAAAATGAATCTCTATCCCCCCAAAATCTCCAAGATGAAGAAAGATAATATGACTTTGAGTCACATTAACCTTTGTCAATGACCCAATTTTTAAAAAGATTTATTTTTATTTATTCATGCATACAAGAACTGGGGTATAGGCCAGAAGCGCAGGGGTTGAGATGATTCACCAGACAGACTGGGGAGTAGAACAGTAGCATCTACTGAAATATACTGCTGAGGAGCAGGTGAGACAGGAGAAGTCTGCTGCACCATGTGAGGTAGCTCCGTGGCCAGGGATCGAATTCATGCTGTAGTGGCTGGTGATAGCTTGATAGGGCTCAGACTTCAACCCCTGTGCCACCAGGGAGGCCTGATCTAATGTTAAAGCTATAAATATTGATAAATAATATTTTTCCTCACATAGCACGGATGTAGTGAAGATTAATGAGACAGTTTAGACACCGTGATTTACTCAGCTGAATGTCATTTTTTTTAAAATGTTAAACTGATGTTGGCTCTTTAGCAGTCCCAAAGGAGATGAGTAAATAAACCAATCTATCCTTTGCTCTCACAGGCATCCCCTTAGATTATTAAACTATCAATTTTTACCTTGTTTGATTGCTATATTTCATTTTTATGAAACATTTTAAAAATTTATGTTATAATTCATTTTCTACTGGGACCAAATAGACTTTCATATTTTTAAACATAATATAAAAAAATAATCTATGTAATTCAGAAAAACTGTGACATATATTTAGCAAGTTACAAATCCACAATATCTTCCTGCCACTTAAATTTTCTGAGCTGTAAAAGTCCTTTGCATATATCTCATGGGCATTCTCATAAAGATTCTGTAGAAATGCATGGAGAAGTCAATTATTTTTAGGGGCTAAAGAAGATAATTTTAAATTGCTAAAAATATATACTCAGGAATAAAAAGGAATGAATTCCTGATACTTGCACCAATGTGGATGAATCTCAAAAGTATTATGCTGGATGAAAGACATACACAAGGCCAGGTATGGGCCCTTATATGACATTAGGGAAAGGGCAAAAACTGCAAGGACATATATCAGACTGGTGGTTGCCAGGGGTTGGGGGCAAGAAGAGGGGGCTGATGAAAAAGGGACATCAGAAGACCTTTTGGAGTGACAGAAATATCCTATACCACAACTACACATATTTCTAAACCATCACTTAAAAATGGTGACGTTTACTGTATGTATATTAGATCCCAAAAAATATGTCTAAAACTTTTGTAGAATTCTTCAAAGATAAATGGGGAGAATAGGCATTAAAGATTATTATAAAGTGCTATTCAGACTGAAGTCTGAACAGGAACTAATACTGTGATTTGTGTGAGGTGCACGCCATTTGTTTACTCTCCAAGACAGACCCATTAGGATCCCATATCTGGGAGGAAAGACAAACAACGCAGGCAGTTGGGCTGTCCTGACCCACATGGCAGTTTCCAGCCATTCTTCACACATTCCTAAGAGCTCTTGTTTCATGGTGTGGAGGAAATTGAGATAAATTCTATCACTTTTTGCAACATTCTAGTCTAATCCATTTTTATCTCAAACTGCCAAGGAAAGGAAAAGTGCCAAGTGCATATACTTTAGTGGTCATATTGGCACTTTCAGTCATGTTTCATTGAAAGAATATCCACTGATTTGAAACAATATATATATTCACTGCAGCATTATTCACAATAGCCAGGAACTGGAAACAACCTTAACTGGCTCCCACAGGAATACTACTCAGCTATTAAAAAGATGAACCCTCACTTTGTGTCAGCATGGATGGACCTAGGGGCTGTTAAGCTTAGTGAAATAAGTTAGATGGAGAAAAGCAAACATTAAGATTGTGCTCATATGTATGTAGAAGATAAAACAAAACTAATGAATAAATAAAGCTAAAAAAAAAACCCTCTTAGACTATAAGAGCAAAACAATGGTTACCTGAATGGAAGGAAATAGTGGGGCAGATAAATCAAGTAAATCAAGTAAAAGGAGTCAATTACATGGTGAAAGATAGACTTTTGGTGAACATAATTTTCTATATATAGATGTTGATATATAATGCTGAATACCTGAAACCTATATGTTATAAACCAATAATATCTCAAAAGAAGAGAATCATTAAAAAAAGGAAAAATAAATATGACACATAGCAACTAAAAATAAAAAGAATACCCAGTGAGAGTCTCCTCTCTGCTGTGCACCGACAGAGCAGCAAACAAGATGGAAATCCCTGCTCTCCTGGAGCACAGGTTCTAAAAGATGGCTAATTGTTCAGTCATTGAATGCTTACTATGTGCCAGTCCTTGTAAGGACTGGCTCATTTAATTCATGCAACCACTGAGTTCAGACACTATTATCAGTCCCATTTAAAGGTGCAGAAATTGAAGCCTGGAGACAAAGCTTACCCAGAACACGATGCTAATATGCAGCCAAATCTGGTTTAAACCTAGGCCAAATCCTCAATCCATGTTCATAGCTATGTTGCTTCTCTGATGAGTTGAGTGCAAGTCAGCAAAGACATTGTGTTTACAGGGTCCCAGACTATCAGTACTTAATGCCTTAGAAAATAACCTTAAGATTAAATAAAACTATCCTATTTACATAGTAACAGTATTACCTTACAAGATAGGTCAAATAACACTAATAGACAATTTGCACAAAAAAAGAAATATTAATGAACATATATACAGAAAAGTGTCTACCATACAAACACATAAAACCAAAAGAAAACTGAGATTTAATATTTTACTTATTAAGTCCAAGTAAATAGAAAGTTCAAATGGAAATGGCAAAGACTAATGTACTGGTAATGGAAATGTAAATTAATATTGTTTGGAAAGTAGTCTGCATTCTGAGTCATCAACATATTTATTCCTTTTAACCTAGTATTTCCATTTATATAACTTTATCTTTAGGAAATAATCTAATACATGGAAAATGTGTAACAAAGATATTGCAGTGAAAAGTATTTATAAATTTATGATATTTATTAGTTATATAATTTAGAAATCCAAATTTAAAAATTAAAAAAGAAAGTAACACACCTGTGATTCAAAATTGTGCTTTTCAACAAGGGATGTATTTGTAGTTGCACCTGCACTGGCTAGGTTGTGGTTAATATCAGTGAAAAGAATGTGTGACAGAAGCAAGCCAAAACACAAAATAGGGCTTGATGCTTTAAAAAGAAAGAGATTTCATTTGCAAGGAATCTGGTCAGTATATGTAACAAAATCATTCTTGGACCCTAAATTACCTCAATATGTGGCTCTTCTCATGTCTGAATGTCAGAAGAAACTATTGTTTCCTTTCTACAGTGCCTCTTAACTTTACAAGCTGCCTAAACATGTAAATTTATGCAAAAGCAAACTGCTATTTTAGTCCTTCCTGATAGAACCACTTTCATTAAGTGATCTTCCTATTAAAACAAACATCTCATACTGTGTTGCCACCACAAATTCGAAAAAAACTGAGACCTAGTTATTACAATTATCAGGCATAATGAACATTTTTTAGCTAATTATTTTCTTTATAGACGTGTTGTTTTTTTTAACTACAGCCCTCATTTAGGATGAGGAATATCTCTGTAGTTTCCTTATTACATCCAGAACCCTCAGGTAAAGCTTTTTCTGGAGTCCTTTATCTTCTTCTACACCTTCCTCCCACAGTGATGCACAGATTTGTCATAAAAGACAATGAGGGAATAGCCACAAGGTATTCTGGTCTTTGCAGGAGGTTCAAATGGAAGGAGCACAGGGTGGGGAGTACCCCCAGGGAAGCTGTGCACCTAGGCAAGAGCAAGCAGACCAAAGAGTGTCATGCATATGGTATGTATATGCATATTAAATCACTTCATTTTTATAGTGCTTGGGAAAAGTAGACAAAATTGTCCTCATTTTGCTAGTGTCGAAACCAAGGCTCCCAAGGTTTAAGCAGTTTGCCCAAAGCCACGCAGATGATAATGGGCAAAAGCAGGGTTCAAGCTTGGATTCAGTGTACAGTGATTTTTTTAATGTGGTATCCTAATGTTCTATCATGTGGCACCTGTTTCTGTAGAGGAGGGGGATTTGTCATTCATGGAATCATTCCCATTTATATAAACTTTCTAAGGAGCTTTCATTAAAAGCAGGCAGCAAAATAGTATGAATCCTTTCCTTACTCAAAATAGAAGACGGTTAAAATATCAAAATGTGGGAGAGACATAGCTATGCATTTCTGGTATGGTCCTTTTATTAGGTTTTCTACACTAAACACATTAATATTTATATAGAGGACAATTTCAATAAGTTATTTTTAATGTTTGAATATTTTTAAAGACAAGGGTCTATGTAGCGTGGAGTCCAGCAGGTGAAGAAAAGGATACTGGAGAACATTGATAAGGACAACATTTGAACACTGTGGCTGTTTAGAAAGATTCTGTATATACTCACTAGAGAGGGCCTCTCTCAAATAGTAGAAGGAAATGTACTACAGAATAGTGGTAAGTGCTAGAATTTTGTTCTCCTCTGTGAATACAGATGATAGCTTTTTTTTCCTTTGCATGATATCTTCCTAACAGGACTTTAAGAGTGATTCTTCCCCAGAGGGGTGAGCTATCCCAACATTATTATAGTAATAATACAGGAATAGTTATTGTAGTAGTAATAATGCAATCACATAACATACAACATACAATAACACACAACCCACAGGGGAGGTAGGAAAAGTTCCAGAGAAAAAACTGGTTTTGGACTAAATGTGAATTAGATCTTTGCCAGATGTGGACGCATGAAAAGAGAAAAGAACATTTAAATGTTCAGGGGAGCAAGATGCAAACTTGTGTTTCTCGAGAGTTCACAAAACAATACTGAAGAAGAAGTTGTACTCAAATATCTGTGTTAGAATAGTTCTCTTTCATCAATAAGCAAAATTGGAATTCAGCCAGTATCCATCAGGGCTGACTGTTGGCACTGCCAGCTCGGTGATACCACCCTGACTGAGGAGGCAGTTTGCTGTCATAGTGTGATCCACATGTGGGCACAATGCACGGGGGTGGTGGGTCATCTTAAAGGTAAGGTACTGTTTTCCCCGTAAAACAAATATCAAGTGGACAAGTTGCAGGCCTTATGCAGACATTCATTATCTTTTACAAAATTGTATTAAAGTAGTTGCCTGTGGGCTGAAAGAATTCCACCTCCTTAAACACGTCTTTTTCTGTGAATAACTGGCAGCGTACAAACAAGTTTTACCTTTACCCAATGTGGCAAGAACTTACTTTGTTCTTTCCTTTGGGGAAGTTATTAAAAAAAAAAAACCCATTAATTTAGTTATAAAATTTTTGTAAAGACCAAAACATTTTCAGAAAAAACACTATTACAGCAAACTAAAGGAATACAAAAACAGGTCATTTATTTATAAAAAGCCACACCACTATGACCCAAACATTTTAAAGTACATATTTATACTGTAAAAACCACTGAGACAACACAGAGGAACAGAGCAGTTGGTACCTTTACTTGATCTGTGGAAAAGAGATTCTTCCTACTAAGCATCACCAACAAAATTTAGAGGTCTTTGATGCAAACTGTTTTAAGACTCTAAGAATGCACACAATCGAGCCTATTTACTTATACTTTGTCTTATTCCATTACGACTATGGGCGATTTTCAGCAAATACATGTGTAACCAACTAACAATAAGATACTAATAGAATTTTTTTAATCTGGGCAGGGAAAACATTTAGTGAAGGCAAAAATTCAAGGCCACGCAAATGAAAGAGACAATTCTGCATGTCATAATTAAACTTCAAGTTTGCCACTGGGGCACCAGACAGTGAAAATGAAGAGCGTGAGTCTCAGAATAGGCTATGGACTCTTGACAGGAGTGAACTAAAAAACAAGAAAGTTAGATGGGAAGAAAGTGAGTATTTCAAAGAAAGCGCCTTATGAAAAGCACATTTTCAGAAACTAGGAATGTTTGTGGTTACAAGTATTTATATTATAAAGGAATATTTATGTCGTTCTATTAGGAATAAGAAAAGAAATTAGTAGTAGGGGAAGTTCCATCAAACACACCTATTAAGGAAAGATTTTTCCTCTTTACTGTAAGTATAAGGCATGCTTCAGAGACTAAATTTATTAAAATAGCAAAACAAACACAATCAGTAAAGGCTAACTATAGTAGAAGGTGTATAGGACTCCTAAAGGACCATGCCGATAACAAAACAGTATTTACTGGACAATGGCCCCCCTAAAAGCACTCAGTCATCTGTCCTCTTTGCTATGATCCAGAGTAAAGGTTAGAGAACAAGGCAAGAACAGTGACAGAGCCAAGAGACTTCCAGTCCTTCTAGATCTCAGTTAAAATGAACCTTGGAGAGGATCTGGGAACAGAAGGGATAAAGGGCAAGACAGCTGAGGCACAAAATGCTAAAAGGTGTTAAAGTACACACTTCCAAAAAACAGAAGAAAATTGATTCTGTCTTCTGATGAGCAAAGTTCTATAAATACACATAGTAGAGGAAAAATTAAACAAGTTTAGAGTAATCCAGTTAAAACACTATTTTAAAGTACACAAAATTTGTTATTTGTGAAGCTGACTTTTTAAAAAAGAACTTGAATACCAAGCTGTACTTAGGTTCATTATTTTTATTTCAAAATCATTATGCAGATTGGCAAACATTAAAAAGGAATAGAAAAATTTAAATATGTGGGGACAGTTATTGACTTTTTCACATATATGCATTTATAGTTGTACCAAAAAGGGCAAAACAACCCACTGTTTTCCCCTTATGTAAGAATTTTCGCATTCACTGTATCCCCAGGGCTATATGTCAATCATCTTTGGCACTGCAGCATTTCTCTTCCTCTCCCATAGTCACTGCTTCATTATCAGGCATTCATTCTGAGGTAAGTCGGAGATCCAGGAGCTGTGATATAAACTGAAACTGAGCAGACACGCCTCAGCATTCCTTTGGTACCTCATCTTTCTTTATGTATTCAAGAACAAAGAAATTACTCCAACTTTCGAGTACAAGATTTAAAGAGGATTAATTTTCTTGTCTACATCCTTGCCCCTTTGGAGATGTAGTTAAAAAAATAAAAGGAAAGAACAAGGTTTCTTTCCCAAGTAGTCCTGAAAAGGACAGAGACAGATACACACACACACACACACACACACACACACACACAAAGAGAGAGAGAGAGAGAGAGAGAGAGAGAGAGAGAGAGAGAGAGAGAGAGAGAGAGAGAAACAGAAACCATTTTCAGACTTTAGAGGCATGATGGTAATTATTATGACGTGATGATATTAAATATTGAAGCTATTTTACAAGTCAAGTATCATAAGAAGAGATTTTTACCACTTAAAGATACTTGTAATTGAGTATATGGAAACACTTTTTGATGAAAACAAACCTCCAAATGACTTTTCTAGCTTAATTTGGACACACCAACATACAGATGCCATTAACAACTTTATTAGCACTTTTCTTCATGTGATCAGTAGGCCTTTCATCAGAACAGTTATTATACACACTGGCCTAATTCTGAAACCAACTAAAGTTACACTTACTACTGGCAGCTGTAATAATTAAAGCTTTTTACAAATTACTGAGAAAAAGTAAGATATCTTCAGGAAAGAATGGAAAACAGGAATCATCAAATGTGTTTTCCTTGTTGACTAAAAGAGACACAAGTTGTTTCAGTTTTCTAGGTCAAAAGATTTGAAATTAGAAGAGGCATTTCTTCTAGTCTTCAACAGGGTCAAATCTTTTCAGATCTCATGTTTCAGGCTCTTCTGACTAGAGGATGATACACTGTACTTTAACAACACGGAGTTCAAAAGCAATCACACAGTATAGGACAGTTAACAGATAAAGTCTGAATTCCGAATCAGAGAGCTGAAGTGTTAGTGATTTACTATTTCTTCCTCACCCCGTCTATTTCTTAAATCAATGATTTAAACCTTTACATCATAATCTCAGTGCAAGTCACCAAGGCCAATATAGGCCAATTGGGGATCACTGTCACCTAAACCTAGACCAGATGTCTAGCTGACGTAGGCATAATGCAAAAGCTTTCCATTAAGGTTTAGTGGAGAAAGCGACCTTATTCAGTTTGTTGCCTTGATTCTTAAATTGAACATCAGATCAGAATATTTGAAATCACCATACTGTTTAAATCCATTCACTTGTTTTAATTTTTTTCATTCTTTATTATGTTACCTGAATTCTGGCCATGATAGAGACCAGGCAGCTCTGTTGCCTGCAGGTGGGTTGTTTTTTTTTTTTTTTGTTTGTTTGTTTGTTTTTCACCAAACTCCTCCATTTGCAAAGTAGCAGAGGCAGCAGCTCTCCTCCCAAGAATGCCCGCCTGTGACTATGCAGGAGTCTCTTTTATAAGCCTGTTCCTTTTTTCAGGGGCAGTTCTTTCTGGCCCCTTCTGTCTGTGCAAGTGCCCATTACTTTCCCTCCCTTGTTACAATAAACCTGCCCTTCTGCATATTTAAAAAAAATTAAGAGGGACCAGATTTGCCTTTTTAGCTTTAAACAACCAAAAAAAAAAAAACAACAACAACAACAACAAAAAACCCCAAACCTGGCCAAAATACACGAAGACAAGATTTTTCAGAAACTAGAGAGCAGTCAGTGGAGCATAGTGATCCCTGAGAAAGAGGAAAAAGAGGAAATAAAAGGGGTAAGACCTACAATTGCCCCAGTTACTAACTGGAGAATCATTGGCTATAATGCAGGAGGAAAGAGGCCAGGAGCTGCCCTGGAAAATGGCTGAGATGAGGAGGTAGAGCTAAAAGTTAGGGAAACCAAGGCACCTGAAACTCAGGGACAGGGTAGTAATAAGGAGAGAGTAATACATAAAGAGAGTTCAAGAGAACCAGAGAAGATGACCCTTGAGTCTTTAGATGACTACTGACTAGCACACACAGGTGAGGAAACTACCTAATTCCTGGTGTAGAGAGCACAATAAGCAGAATGCACACAGGACCACAAATAGTTCATGTGTTCACCAGTCAGAATGGAAAGATCTCCTCAAACGTGCAAGGAATACAATCCTCAGGTGGGTATGGCCTGAGTAATGGGAATAATTGAGTGCTAGACTAAAGGCTGTTATGGGCTTGCTTAAAATGGTCAAAAGGAAAACAGGAACAGATCAATTATTTCCCAGAAAATCAAACTGTCCCCCAAATACCTGCTTCCCGGTACAAAGCCCAAAACAACTTCAAAGAATTGACAAGGCCTAACACCCAATAAAAACTTCAAACATTCAAAGATACAAAAAATATAACCAATAATGAGAATAAAAAATCAGTACTAAAAACAGACAGGAGGCTTGCTGCTGCTCCGCACTCAATAGGCAGCTGTCTTGTCTTGGGCAGTGGCAGCCATGTCCTCCAGACACCATGGTGAAGGTCAAAGTGAACAGGATTTGGCACCTGGATGCTTTTAACTCTAGCAAAATAGATATTATTGCTATCACTGACTCCTTCATTGACTACAACCATATGGTCTTAAAGTTCCAGTATGAGTCCACCTATGGCAAGTTTAATGGCACAGTCAATGCTGAGAACAGGAAGCTTGTCATCAATGGAAAGTCCATCTCCATCTTACAGGAGCGAGACCTCGCCAACATTAAATGGAGTGATTCTCATGCAGAATATGTTGTGGAGTCTACTGGTGTGTTCGTTACCTTGGAGGAGACTGGGGAAAAGTCAGTACTAGAAAGAGAACAATTTCCTCCAAACTGACCTGGAGATTTACTGTACTCACAATGAAAATCCAAAATCCCTGCAAACATATTCTTGTAGTAAAGAGAAAATGATTCTAAAATGTTTGTAGAAATGCAAAGAACATAAAAAAGCCAAAACAATTTTGAACAAAAAAACAAAGTTGAAGGATTTAAACCATGTATTTTCAAGACTTTATTGTAAAGCTACACTAGTCAAAATGGTGTAGTACTGATATAAAGATAGACCTAAAGATGAAATTAAACAGAACAGAGAAACCAGAAATAGACCCATACACATGAATAAACTGATTTTAGAGAAAGAAAGAAGGACATATCAAAGGATGTGCATAAATAAATAAATATACCTCGCTCAACCCTCAACTCACACCATAAACAAAAAGTTAAACTGAAATGGATCACAACCTAAATGTACAATTGAAAATAGAAACTTCTGGAGGAAAACTTTGTTATCTAAGATAGGTAAATATTCTCAATAGGCCATGAAAGACACAAACTATGAAATAAACATACTGTAGACTTCAAAACTAAAAACATTTGTTCTTCAAAATATATTAAGAAACGGGGCCTCCCTGGTGGTGCAGTGGTTAAGCTCTGCACTGTGGAGCTGTCGGCAGGCAGCAAAGAAACGAGTTCAATGCCCGGCCAGGGAGATTCCCACATGGCGCGGTAGACCTCTCCTGCCTCGCCCTCTGCTCCCCTCAGCAGTGTATTTCCATCGATCTGCCTGTTCTGCTCCCCGCTCTGTCTCTGGTGAACCCTCTCGCTGCCCCATGCCTCTGGCCTGTACACCAGCTTGTATGCATAAATGAATAAATCTTTATAAAAATATATATATTAAGAAATGAAAAGACAGCCATAAAGTGGAAATATATTTGTAAAATATCTATCCAACGAATTACTTATATCCAGAATGCAAAACAAGCTCTTACAACACAATGATAAGAAAAAAATCCCCAATAATAAAGTAGTTCAAGGAGGTGGGGGGGGTGAAGGGTCAAACAGGAGGAAAGAGCACAGGGACTATGGTGATGGAACACAGGTGCTGTGGTGATGGGAGAACTACACCTGAGGGGAGAAATAAATTACTGTCCAAAAAATAACTATGATGTAAAAAAATAAATATAAAAAATTAAAAAAAGAAAAGTAGTGGGTAAAAGATATGAGCAGATACTTTACCAAAGATATTAGATGGTAGAAAAGTACATAAGATATGTTCAATATTATTAGTAATACAATTAAAACCACAAATAGACACCATACACATCCTCTTTACAGGGTAAAAGTAAAAAGACTGACAATAGCAAGTATTGGTGAGGATGTGAAGCCACTGGAAGTCTCATTTACAGATAGTGAAAATACAAAGTGGTATAACCACTTTAGAGAACAGTATATCAGAACTTAAATACATAACTACCATACAATTTAGTCATTTCACTGCTATGTATTTATCCAGGAGAAATGAAAGCACGTGTCCACACAAAGACTTGTATGTGTGTGTTCATGGCAGTTTTAATTGAACAGCCCTAAACTGGAAACATTCCAAATTTCCAACAGTGAGAGAGTAAACCAAATGGTACATCCATTCAAGAGAATACCACTAGGCAAAAAAAGGGAACAAACTATTGCCTTGCAAAACATGGATAAATCTCAAAATCAGTATGATGAGAAAAATAAATGAATAATCCATTTACATAAAATTCTATAAAATGCAAATTACCTTTCACTGACAGGAAGCATATCAGTTGTCGTCTTGGGGGAGGGATAGAAGAAGGGATGGTTTTCAAAGAAGCGAGAATGTGCTTTGCAGAATGAAATATTCTTTATCTTGATTGTGGAGATGGTTTCCTCCTTACTTCCCTAAGAGAGCAAAATAGATTTCAGATGTACTCATTGCCAAATCTCATCAAATTGCACATTTTGAATATGTGCAGTTTATTGTATGTCAATTTTATTCGAATACAACTGTGAAAAAGTAAGTACCCCGACTAATCAACTGTTCTCTGATCCTTCAACATGGAATTTCACATCTCATTCCCAACCCACTCAACACCACCTTTTAAAAGAGGGGCTGGGGGTGTGTCATCATGGTGTGGCATATATCCATGAAATACTATTTACAATAGGATGTATATTTTCCTCTACCATAAAATGTAGGTGGAGGCAAAGAGTCAGAAAATAACAGAGTAGATACTTGGTCAACAGTAACTGGAGCGTAGAAAGAGCAATGGAAGTGGACATTTGATGTTTCCTTGCTTCTTTTTACACCACTTGGTACTCCTCACCTGGAAATGCTTTGGAGCTCCCAAAGTCACCCTGTCTTTTTTTTGCCAAATAATTCCCTGTTCTAAGAAACTGCTTGAGTAACCACATGGCTTTTTCAGCAAAAACATAAAGCAGCCTGTTTTCTATTGATGTTGTACATGCTCTTCAGAAAAGAAAATCCAGTGTGAATCCTTCTTTCCTTCTGAATTACAGATACAGCTCAAGTTCTACCCTTGCCAGGTAATCAGTCTTCCATAGTCACTCTAGAACCTGCTCATATTTCATCCCCCTTGTCTTCTGACAAAAAAATCCTCAGTTTATATCATGCACTGTATCATTACAATTATCCAGTTTCTTACCTAGCTCAGGGGGATTTCTTCTATTCATCTCCCCAAGTTTCTAGCTTTGCCTATAAAATGAGAACTTCTACACATAGGCAGAAGCCCTCTTGGGCAAGTAATAAGGAAGTTTTCACTTTACCAGTACTTATACTTCCTTTCATTAAGAAATATAAACAGAGACTTAGTTATGGCCCTTGCAGATTTTTTGCTCCTCCCCTTCCCAGTCTGCCTCTCCCACAGTCAAGCTCTGCTAGATCTTCAATAAAGTCAAGAAGCATCCTACTTGGCTCCCCTTCTACAAAGGGTATCTGGAGCTGGAGGTTCTGGGCAGTACTGTCTGTTGCGTGCCTGGTACCATTCGATCTGGATATCAGCTGGGTCAAAAGTGGGACAGCCCGAGAGCAAACTGGATAGCAACAATCAGTACAAGTTCTACTCAGCAAATGTAGATTACAGCAAACAGAAGAAAGAAGGTCCACACTGCTAAATGAACTATTTTACCTTATAGCTGCCAAAAATGAAGTCTGCCAGAAGCCATCCACACAATTTTCCACTTAGCCAGGAAATATTACCCCCAAATGCACAAAATCATGTTGGTGTGATTGGATTTATACTGATTAATAAATATCTGAAACTTGAAAAAAAAAAAGAGATAATCTGACTGGGAGAAGGTGACTGCTGAGGACAGACTCGGCTTCTGGCTAGTGCCATCTCTCAGCGAGAGGTGCTTCACATAAGCAGAGCACATCCTCCTTTTGAAGTCAGCTTGTAGCATTCCAGCTGTTATACCTCTAACAGAGCAGACACATAAAAATGAGGAGAAACCAAGCCACATTCCTGAATCCAGCTTGATCAGCAATACAGCTAATAATACACCATCAACCAGAATGCATGAGGTGTATGCTCAATCAGTCCACCATTGAGAATGTCTTTCCTTCCTTTATTTAACAATTAAAATGCCTACCCTTATAGGCTGACTAATTTGAGGAGTGTTTAGTAATTTCTGAGGTCCTGATTAGTCACTTTCTAGTCTTTGTTCTAAATTATTATTTTTGTACGCCTTTGACAAGATTTTTTTTGCCTGGCATTCTAGTAAGTTGTATATCTCTCTTTTGACACATGAATTATAAACTACTTAAGAGGAGCAATATGACATTAATCTTTGCATCAATCAATTCTGTTTAATATTTATTTAATGTTTATATACTTAATATTTTGACATACTAATTCTATATAATACTAACATAACACTATATTATGTACTACATATACAATGTACTATTACATAAT
Source organism: Scalopus aquaticus (assembly GCA_004024925.1). Classification (NCBI taxonomy): domain Eukaryota; kingdom Metazoa; phylum Chordata; class Mammalia; order Eulipotyphla; family Talpidae; genus Scalopus; species Scalopus aquaticus. The sequence continues at coordinate 21,621 of PVIJ01006906.1, read as the reverse complement.
AATATATACTAAATATTATAATGATATAATACTAATACTTATATACTTAATATTTAATCTGGATCGCCTTTTAAATTTCTTGTTTGTTTTAGGGAGACTATAAATTCAACATAGCAGGGAGTCACTTTTCATTAGCATATCTTTTACACTGGCACAGAGCTCTACTTGGAATAAATGCTCTGTAAACATTTGTTGAACTAACTTGCATCTTCTCTTGCACATTTATCCATGCCTAATAAATATTTATTGAATGACTGATTGATTCAATGATAGGGACAGGATGAGATGTGGAAGATGAATCTAAACCATCTTATTTAACTCCAGAATAGCTAAATGCAAAGTGTCATAAACAACAAATATGCACTTCCTTTGAAGATAACACTAAAACTATACGAATAAAATTTAACTATGAAAATGACTCCTTTACCCAATCTACACATGATCTGTGGAGTTTTCATACCCATAAATTGCTAATCTATTTAGTGCACTCAATACAAAGGGTAAAAATTAATTTGTATCATCACTCATTGCTCGTTTCTGAATGATCAATTTCGAATGAAAGATAGGTTTTTCACACTGCAGATATAAGGAAATCTTGGAACTAGAATCTAGTTAACCTAATAGAATTCCAAAAGCATGACTCAGCAAAGGAGTACAGGCTACAAGGGCACCCAGACCTTCAACAGCTTCCTGCTATGTTGTTTGTGTTTACAAAGTGGGTCAGATACTCGGACTCTCTATTGTATGGGGCTAATAGCAATTGGTGCATCTTGGCCTCATAGGGGACCCTTGAATTTTCTCCAATAGTTCAGTAGTACTATAGCAAACACCTATTTTAGATACTCAATTTAAGATTTATTAGCTAATTGATTAGAAAGGGAGAAAAATAAAATCTAAGAAAATATCTAATAACTTAAACAAGTAAGTATGTACACAGTGACTATTGACTGTCCAGTCTTATGAGGAGTCCTTTGGAAAGAAAGTGTCCATCCCTCCAGAATCTACAGTATGGCTGACTTGCACTGCCATTAGAGAATATGAAGCAGAAAATAAGCCAGAGTGAAAATTTGTGCTACAGACAATCAGAACAGAGAAGGGAAGAGCAATGTTTCATAGATGAGTGAAGTCTTAAAGTAAAACACTTGGGATTTAAATTTGTAGCAATGACCAGGAACACTCAGGAAAGAGGGCAAATTCCAAGAGTTACAATCTATTTGCAACAGAAAATACTTTCAGAAGTCCATATGGAAGCTCATCTCCTTCAGAGCAGGGTAACAGTCCATTGACACATCTGAAATCCAAATCAAACCTGATTTAGAATGTCCTGAGTGGCTTTTGAGTGGGTCCCAGTTTTAGAAGAGCCACTGAAATTGCTGCAATCATTAAAGGGTTGAAAAAGGGTGTCTCACTTTTGACACATACCTAACAGAGCATTTATTATGCCCCTCAGATAATTACTATCTTATGAAAGCTTTTCTGCAAGATGTCAGCTATGTGTAAGCTGGATACCTTTGGGTGACGGGTCTGTATAGAATGTCGCTAAGCTAGTTCTCTAGTGCAGTGGATCCCAATTTGTGGGAAACATGAAGCTATGTTTCCAGGGGTCCCAGTAAATTCATATAGGTACCTTGCACCATGTAAATATATATGTATTAACATATTTCACACAGAGGTATTATGCCCCAAATATCTATGGTTACTATTAATTTTTAAAATATATTTTTAAATGTAACTGAGAATCACAGTCAGGTTTTTTACTACTATCATCTAGGACTTTTTAAGAAGTTTAAAAATAAATTACCCCCTCTCAAATTTGGTAAGTCCTAAGGAAAGAAACACTGAACACAGGTTCATCACACAGAGTGGTGGAGGAGAGGTGGGACAAAGGTGCTAGAAGAGGTTTTCTAGGAGAAAGATTTGGTGTTTCTGAAAGAGGGGAGGTGCCCCCAAAGCCTCAGTATTTTCTGAGAGAATTCTTTAGCTTTGTATTTTTATTCTAGCAATATTCTGTAAAAAGTAGATAAGCACATTCTGGGCCAGCTAATAGCCCACCTTATAACTGCGATAGGCAAGGACATGGGTGGGATATGCAGTTGCAAATTATATCCTGAGGTGAATTACATGCTTAGTCTCTAGAGATTTTAAATAAAAGTGACATGAGCTGAACTGTTTTAAAGAGATTATTCTTATGAAAGTATGGCCAATGGTTTATGTAGGAAGGCAAGCGGTGGAAGCCAAAACGCCAGTTGTAGGGAGGGGGTGTAGAGTTGTCCTAACACTAACATGATTATTTAGACAACAGGTGGTGCTGAAACTGATTGTAGGAGGTGGTGGTCTCTTTTAAGACATAACTAGGGTTTAGTTTCCTTAAAAAGAAAGCACAATTCTGAACTCATCCCAAAGGATAAATAAGAGTTGGCAGCAAGCCCTGGAGGTGAGAGAGAGCATGATACATTGAAATCATTGAACAAAGACTGTTTGGAATCTTAACAGTAGATGGAGAAGCTGGTAAGAGATGAGGCTGGAGGCATGAGTGGGGTTAAATGTAGTCAGGTTAGGGAGTCTACTCTTCATTCTAAAAGCAATGAGAAAAGTGAATGTTTGAAGTAGAGAAGTGACAGTCTTTTCAAGAAAGATTACGCTGCAACATGACCACTGTGTTCAGTAACAAGGAAATGGTTAGTGACCTGGCAAAGGCAGTCGTGTGTGGGGTGGACCGTAACCTGGCTGAAAGCCAATTATGTCTCAAGCAATGAAAGAGATAGCAACCATGACGTTACCGCCCATTATGTGCTAACCAACCAAGGGATGAGAAAATGAAAGAGAATGCAAAGTCTTTTTCTTTTTTATTCCAAGCTCCTGAGACTCTTTAATTCAAATAGGTAATGAGGTAGATATAGATGGACAGATCAGACAGATTACAGTGATGAGTGATAAAGGCTAGAGAGAAACAGATGAATAAAACAGACATTAAAAAGTAAGGAAAAGAGATCCTTTGAGTTTTGGTCTCAAACGATTTAGGGTAATTTTAAAATGGGTTTAAACCAAGATTAGAATAAGAACTGGTTAATAAAGTGAGATTAAACAAAAGAGTAATTAAACATATTAAGACATTTATATTCTTTTTAATCTTACCCTAAATTTTCCTGCATGTATTATCATCTCTAGTAATTGGAGATTTAGCTTACTTTAGCTTATGGTTAGTTTTATAGAAATATACAGCACAGAAGTTATATAACTTACATTAGTAAATTATGTTCTGGAATCAGTTATCTACAAGACTATCTTCACTTTAACCTAACTCACAATCATCTCTCAAGGTGCAGCTCAAATGGAAAATCCTTTCAGGTCCTCTTCCCTAAAATCAAGGATAGTCACATGCTTTTACTACATGCATAATTCTAGCCCTTTACTGGTTTTGCGTCTTATTCATCTTTGTAATCCCAAAGCCTAGCACAGTATCTGAGACAAAGGAAGTTCAATAAGTGCTTGTTAAACTGCTGAACCACTGTGATACCTTCCACTTTGGACCATGTGGCCATACCTGGACAGCAGCATCCACCTGGTGGCTGTAGCCCCACAATACAACACACTAAGGATGATGTCAACAGAATGCAGTCTCATAAGCTTCAAAATGTGTTAAGCAATAGTCGGTTTGCACACACGCCAAAGTCCTCTGCTTTCCCTCCACTTCTTCTACCATCTAAGTGTCTAAATTCACACAACAAAAAGTCAGTTCATACAAAGTTTTAATGCTTTATTTTCTGAGTCAATCTGTTGCTTGTGAAGAACATTACAAGAAAAGAGTTTCATTTATGCATACAAAACAAGTCAATAGTTAGATTTTTATTTGTTGGATGTTTTTAAAAAGAAACCAATAACTATACAAAAGTGAACAATGATGTAAGAAAATTTAAAAAATAATCAAAAGTCAGATAAAAACAGATTACTTGCAGAATTAAATTTTTTAAAACAGATTCCCAACACTATGTTTGACATACCTTCTGACTACTGAAGAAGAAATTTTACTGAGGGACTATTTTTTTCTTGTTGATGCAAACATTATTAGTCAAAATAGCAAGGTACATCATTTATTCTAAATTATTTTTAGTTCTTCTCCAAATATTACAAATACTGTCTTTGCTTTCTTTCTTTCTTTCTTTCCCTCTCTCTCTTTCTTTCTTTCTTTCTTTTCCTTCTTCCTTTCTTCCTCCCTTCCTTTCTTTTTCTCCCTCCCTCCCTCCCTCCCTTCCTTCCTTTTTTAGTACAAAAGAATATTTTATGTGGCAGGGTCAGAAATTTAAGGAATATTTCATTTGAAATATTGTTTATTCATGTATTTCATAAAAATCAAAATTGAAAAATCCTCCAATGCCTTTCCAATTTGGCTGCATCTCAAAAGAGCAGGAAAGGATCCAATCACCCCTGTCAAAAAGCATTTACAGTGATGGGTTAAAGGATCTACCAAGTGAACAAATTAATTAGAAGACCAGGCCCCAGACTAAGGACTTCCAGAATCAGCAGTGACTAAGGATTCCTTCACGCACAAAGGGAGAGAAATGAGGACTCTGTTCCATCTCAATAAAAAGCTCTTGACCAGTATTCGATAAGCATCTAAGTCATGCTTTACAGACTATTCACACTTGAAGAAAAGCCATAAATTAAAGTCATCTATTATGTTATATTCTCATTTTCTCCAGTTTGGGTAACAATTACTGCCTGTCTACATTTTGAGTAGTCTATTTCTTACAGCATTATTTAATTTACAGACACTTTCTTCACCCACCCCACTCCATTTCAACACACACACACACACACACACACACACACACACACACACACAGACCAGGAAATACTGATGAGACGGTACCTAGTGCCAATGCCCATCTTGTTTTCCTCAAATACCAGTGCCTGCCTATACTTCAATCAATCTCTTACACTATAAGCAAACACTAGAGAACAGACAGTAACATTTCCCTCTTCCACCCATTGTGATACTGAGGACAGTGTAATATAAGTGTCCCTTTGTGCAAACAAAGCCAGCACAGACAGCTTCGATAAGCTGCCTTGGAACTGGTTCTGGCTCCCTGGAGGAAGGCTGAGATTTAACGAGGCTTTGCAGATGGAAGGTCACAACGGTGTGTTGAATAACAGGGTTTCTACTGAGAACCACCCATTACTCCTAAAAAACTGCATATGTCTCACAGGCAACTGAGACTCCCTAATGAAAGGTACCTGATAACCTATGATAGCATTTTATGAAGCCAGCCATGCATCCCAGGTATTTATCTTATGAGACCCTAAGGTAAAATGTGCTGTACGACAGAGAAAGAAAGTATTCATTCATTGGCAGAAAAATTCCATAATCTGTTTTCTGAAACATCACATGTGGTCTCTACCTCCAAAAATATCAATGATCTTGCACGTTAATTATTAGGGTGAAAGAAGCAAGAATGAGGAATTTTAGAAAAAATACTTTGAATAACAAAGAATTCTGTTCTTTTTAAACTGAAAAAATCAGGTGCTCTGCTTCTATGGACTCTTGTTCTTAAAATAAAAATCCACTTTTCTTTCATGCCACAAGGTTATTCTTTTGAGTCTTCTCATTACATTTCAAAACTTACTGCAAGACAGAAGTGTGCGTAACCTGGTTCATTTTCATGAGAATAAAAAGAAAAGCTTAAGAAATAACAAGCATTAGCAAGGATGTGGAAAAGGGGGACCCTTGTGTACTACTGGTGGGAATGTAAATTGGTGTAGTGGTTATGGGCAACAGTATTGGAAGCTGCTCAAAAAATTAAAAATAGAACTACTTTATGATCCAGCAATTCCACTTCTGGATGTTTGTCAAAAAAAACCCAAACACGGGCCTCCCTGGTGGCGCAGCGGTTGAGCGCTGCGCTGTGGAGCTGTCGGCAGTGTGAAATGCAAGTTCGACACCCAGGCCGGGGAGAATCCCACATGGTGTGGCAGACCTCTCCTGCCTCACCCACTGCTCCCCTCAGCAGTGTATTTCTGATCTGCCTGTTCTGCTCCCCACTCTGTCTCTGGTGACCCTCTCACCACCCCACGCCTCTGGCCTGTACCCCAGCTTGTATGTATAAATAAATAAATCTTAAAAAAAAAAAACAAACCCAAACACACTAGGAGACTCCCTGGTGGTGCAAGGGGTTAAGACTCAGCCTATGAAGTTATTGGCAGTCACTGCAGCACGAGTTCGAGTTCGATCTCCAGCCAGGGAGATTCCCACATGGCACAGCAGACCTCTCTTGCCTTGCCCGCTGCTCCCCTTGGCAGTGTATTTCAGTCAATCTGCCTGTTCTGCTTCCCACTCTGACTCTGGTGAATTCTCTCACACCCCCCACACCTCTAGCCTGCATCCCAGCTCTTGTATGCATAAATAAATAAATAAATCTTTTAGAAAAAAAAAAAGAAAACAAAGACACTAACTTGAAATGATATACCCCCGCCCATGTTCACTACATCATGATTTACAACAGCCAAGGTATGGAAGCAATTTAAGTGTCCACTGATGAATGAATAAAAATAATGGTGTATACGCACACACACACACACAATCACAAACACGCATACACAGGAATATTATTCAGTCATATGAAAGGAGGAAATTTTGCCATTTGCCACAACATGGATGTAATTCTAGGGAATCATGTTAAGTATCATAAGTCAGAAAGAGATAGACAAATAGCACATGATTTCACTTGTATATGGAATCTGAAAAAACAAAACAAAACAAACTCACAGACATGGAAAAGATTAGAGGTTGCCAGAAAAAGGGTTTGGGAATGGGCAAAATGGGTGAAAGTGGTAATAAGGTACAATATTCCATCCATAAAATAAATGTCATGGGGATGTAATGTACAGGATGATGACTATACATAATAACACTGTATTATACATTTAAAAGTTGTTAAGGAGTGACTGACATTACCAAGATGGTGACAGAAGGGGTTTCTTTCTTCACTTACAAGAGGAATGACTAACAATCAGGCAGAAAGAAACACAACTGAGAGAGCCCCACGCGCAGGGTAAAGATGATGACCCCAAACCTGAGGGATCCATGCACCAATGTGATGTGAATTAGGTGAAAAGAAACACACACTGAGCATGGTCGGGACAGGAGACACAAAGAGCAGGGGTGTCAGTCTAGACAGGAGACTTGGGGTAGACAGAGAAGATGGTGTAGAGGCACACACCCTTGGCCCAGGTGAAGCCCAGAGCAAAGGAACTGGGGTGTGACAGGAAAGAGGACAAAGCCCAACCATATGCTGCAAGAAGTTCACTTAAAGTATAAAGACAAACAAACTTAAAGTCAAGGGATGGACATTTGGAAAATTTTTAAAGGCAGGAACTACTGTTCTTATACCAGATACAATAAACTTCCAGTCAAAAAAGGTAGCCAGAGAGAAATCGGAAGGGCCTAATATCTTCCTTCTGTCCTCATTTAAAGACTTAGTGCCATGTCAAAAAGGACAAGGAAAGAAGCAATGAGTTCACTTAATGCCCAGAACGTGTTTTTTAAACACCATTCTCTACTGTAGAGGTGGGAATTCTTGAAGATATGGCTGAGTTATAGTCTGGGGTAAAGAAAGTACAAGATGATGACTCTGGGATATTTTATTGGGCTAGAATGCAAGTAAGTAAGTGCTCACACACCAATGGGTCATTTTAGGAGCTGACAGTGGTTGGAAGGTGCTCCCTCTGCCAACTTTGGGCAAGATGAACATCAAAAAGAATAATGACTATAATAAAAAAAATACATAAAATTTTAAATCCGCAAGTACAAAATGATGAGTATAATCAGAAAGCAAATAAAAGGCAATGGATAAAAAACAAGGAAAGTTTTTTGAAAGAAAAATGTCAACTAATAAAAGTAGAAGAAAATAAAATTAGGAGGGAAAATCATTTTGCAACCCCCATTTAATAACTGATGGGGGCAAGAATCTCCAATGGCTGTAAAGATTGTGGGGAATAATCTACTCAGACAGTCTCAAAGGAGATCTCACCCAACATGTTCAAGGTTTCCATTCTCTGAACCTAGAGTAAGAATGAACACAGCACTACATATTCAAATTAAATTACAGAGATTAATTACACTGAACATCTATGTGCTTATCAATTTTCAAAAAAAAATTGAACATATCACTTGAAACATACTCAGCATTATTTAATATTTATTTGAGGATTATTTAATAATTACTTAATAATTATTTAAGAAGGCACTCCTGTACCTGACTAAGCCTCTTTAGTATCAACATGAACATAAAAGATATAAGGATCACCACACAAAACAAGTCCCCACACAGCACAGAGCTGGCTATTGCATCACTGCCTTCCCAGAAGCCAGTGGTTTCCACGTAGGGATATCACAGTCCACCATCATTCTACTATACTCTCTTAGGCTTTAGATAAATGAACAGTTAACTCTCATCCAAAGATAGAGTGAGACAACAGAGAAAATTCTCTCAGGTAAATTACCATGTTTCTTCAACAAAGGATAAGAGGGGGATAACAAAGGGGTGCGGGAGAGAGACTGCTTATAGCTTAAGAGAGATCTAAGGAAAGTATTAACCAAAAGCAATGTAAGAACCTTATCTGGATCGTAATTCAAACAAACCAATACATTCACTATGAAAGAGTAAAATGTGGGCACTGACTAGATTATTAGATATTAATTATCTTTAATTTTTAGCCATGATAATACAATTGAAGTCACATTTTAAAAAAGAATTTTATGATAAGATATATACTAAAGAATTTGCAGGTAAAATAATATGATTTCTGGAATTTGCTTGAAAGTATTATAGTGGGATTGGTATTGCGAAGATAGAAACAAGATTGGCAATGTGTGGATAATTGACTAATTTGGGTGGTGGGTTCATTATACTAGCCTCTCAACTTCTGCATATATTTGGAAATCTCCATGATTAAAGATTTTTTTTAAGTAAGGAAGCCCTATAATTTATAGCTGTGGGTAAATTGTGGTTAGTCAGGACACATGGCTATTTAGATTCTGAATTTATATATAACTGATTTATTTTTACTCAAATTACTGAATGCCTATAGGTGTCTCGGTGATAAACAAGGTGCTTTTAACACTTTGTGGTCTGCTCACATATTATGTGTTCATCTAGTCTCCGGTTTTTCATGCCACGATGGATTATTTGGAACTATTAGGAGCTATTTCTTTGATCGTACTCAGTCTAGAAGCTTTACACATTGTTTTGGTGAAAGTGTAAGGTGTTTTATGAGAGATATTACAGTTTTGTTTAATATCCAGTAGTTCAGGAGTTGTGTGTGTTTTATTGAATGCTTGTACCATTCATGCGGTGGCACAGAAAATGGCCGGCACACAAAGTGTTAAGTACAGGGCTTAATAGTGTGGTCTCTAGAGTCAGATCACCCAGATTGAATCCCAGCTCTACAATCCTTGTGATATGAAGAAAATTGCTTGATCCCTCTATGCTCAGTTTCCTCATCTATAAAATGGGAATAATAAGAGTACCTAGTCCAGCAAACCCACATGAAATACTTAAAACATCAATGTCTCATCCAAAAATAAGTGCTCAACAAATGTTAGCTATTATTAGTGTTCATCATTTGATCATACTAAAAGGAAATCTCTGATTTATACACAGCCATTGAAAATCTCATATAAAATGGTCTTACTCCAATAGCCATTGAAAATTCTAATACCATTCCAGATTTCCTAAAATCTAATGGATATGGCATTTGGCTGTGAAATAGCTATGCCTATAACTGTTTGGGGAAACATTATGTTCCTTCATACTATCCACAAAAAAAGACACCAAGATACAGAATGGGAAGAAATCACCCCAGCTGCCCTTTAGTGAAGCAATTTATTTGGAACCACATTTTACCCTCAGGGAACACATCACTAATATTCATCTTTGGATAGAAGGTCACACCAACATGAGCAGGGCTGAGAAATGCAAATCAAGTTGATTCACCAGTAGCTATTTCCAACTATTGAGATTCTGAAATATAATAAAGCTGAAGTTTAATAAAGTAGATGACCCCCTGGCTCTTCTGACAGGAAGCATTTGGGGAAGTTGCTGATGTTACTGAGGATGGGCAAAGAGGTTGAGAAGAGAAAGCAGTGGGAGACACTGGAGGCAGTGGGAGATGACTGAATCCAGAACAGAGGTCAGCCTCCACTTAAGGAGAATGTGTCACGAATTGTCATCAGTGTAGGTTACGATAAATCGAAGTATGGACGAGAAATCAAAACCACAACAACTCAAGAATCTGATCAGTTGTGTCTCAAGAGAAAAGTGGTGAGGGTGGTCTGCCTGAGGCATACACAACGATGGGGTGTGATGTCTGTGAGGAATTTTAAAACACGAATTAACTGCTTTTTATTATCATCATGTGTTCAAGACAATGTCGGCGATAAAAATCATACAGTGAGAAAATATTACTCCCCCAAAAGTCTTTTGTTAAGTCTAAATTCTAAGCAATAACTGCAATGTCGAGGTTTAATTTTATATAACATTATATATCTATCTGTAAGCCTCAAATCAGCACATTTTAAATTTTGGGTCCAATAAACATTAATTCTATAGGAAGCTATTTTGGAGGATGACCATTTGCATATCTGTGGAAGTAGATTCAGCCTCACGGCAATGGTTCAGAATTGTTATATCTGGCTTCAGTGTTCCTATAATCTGTCATGCCACATATTCCTGCACTCACACAGTAGGTTCAAATAAACGACAGCCCAGTGTTTCAAAATGAAGAAATGGAATTTTAACTACTTCACTTCTAAGTCATTTATGTGTCTATTTGAAGTTTTTTCACATCTAAGTCATTTATCTGACTATTTGAAGTTTTAAATTTGCAATTAAAACAGGGAAACTGAGGTAAGGAAAAGATGCTCAATTTCACTAATCATCAGGGAAATAAATATCAAAAACACCCTCCGGTATCACTTGACATCTGTCAGAGTGGTATTATCAAAAAAAAGGGGGGGAGGGGAGGATAAGGGCACAAAATGGAAGAGAGGAGAATACAGGGGACCATGGAGATGGATCACGGGTGAATTGGTGGTGGGCTGCCCAAGGGGAACACAAAATGTAAAAGACATAAATAACAATAAAAAAAATGGAAAAAAAAAAAGAAGAAATCAGAAGTGTTGATGGAGAAAAAGGAACCTTTGTACAATGCTGCTGGGAACATAAACTGATACAGTCACTATGGAAAACAGCATGGATATCGCTCAAAAAATTAAAGCTAGAACTACCACATGATCTAGGTATTTATCCAAAGAAAACAAAAACACTAGCTCAAAAGATAGGCACCTGCATGTTCTCACAGCATTATTTAGAATCAAAATATGGAAATAACCTAAGTATCCACTACTGGATGAATGGACAAAGAAAATGTGGGGGATGTGTCTGTATGTGTCTGTCTGTGTGTACACAACAGAATATTATTCAGTCATAATAAAGAAGGACATCATGCCATTTGCAACAACATAGATGAATTTGTAGGGCATTATGCTAAGTGAAGTAAGTCGCACTTATATGTGGATTCTACAAAAAAAAAAAAACAAGCTCATGGATACAGAGAACAGATTACTGGTTGGCAGAGGCTGGGGGTGAGAGTGGAGGGGTAGGAAAATTAGTGGAAGTGGCAAAAGGTCTAAACTCCAGTTATAAAAAAAATAAATCAACAGGATGTAATGTATAGCATCGTGACTATAATAAAGTTTTTTTGCATATTTGAATGTTGCTGAGAGAACAGACCTTGAAAATTCTCAACGTAAGAAAATAATTATAATATGTATGGTGACCGATGTTAACTAGACTTATTGTCGTGATCACTTTGCAACGTATACAAATACTGAATCATACTATACACTTGAAACTATTGTTACAGATGAACACCTCAATTTAAAAAAAAATTAAATAGTTCATATTGCAAGGAGTAGGATTTTTGTTAAGTACAAATTTTACATAGGAAATATTTTACTACATATACATTTCATTAAAATTGGAATTTATTACTGTTTATAATTGTTATACTAAAGAATACAATAATTCTTTAAATGATTATTTGCTTATAATTATTTTCTGGATTATTATATAGAAAGTAATTACAGAGAACAATTTAGTATAAAGCAAGATCCAAATTGCTAACTGCTGATATTAATTCTACTGAGTGACTACCAGAATATTTATAACCTTTCTTCTGGTTACTATGGCTTACTATCTATCTTATTTTCACATTGAATTTTAAGACCCTCTGGTAGAAATTATAAACCAGAGCTTTATAATCAGAGTTGAAAGGACACTTCACTGGTATGTAATGAGCAGCCACTCAAGATTTTAAAGCAGAGAAATTATAAGTTCTGAGATGTAGCAACTTACATGAGCTGATGTGAAGAAGGCCAAGATTTCCTACAATTATCTGACTGGCTGCTTATTGACAGAGAACAATTTAGTAATTCCTTAGGAAATTAAATTATGCTTTCCTATCTAGCCATGGTTAATTCTCTATTTTAAAATTATATGACTCAGGGTTTCCCTGGTGGTGCAACGGGTTAAGTTGCAGCACTATGACATAGCTATCCAGAGCAACTGCAGCACGAGTTTGATCCCTGGCCAGGGAGATTCCCACATGGTTCAGCAGACCTCTCCTGTTTCGCTCACTGTTCCCCTCAGCATTGTATTTCAGTTGATCTGCCTGTTCTGCTCTGTCTCTAGTGAATCCTCTCACCCCCTCATACCTCTGGCCTACACCCCAGCTTGTATGCATAAATAAATAAAATCTTTAAAAAAAATAAATAATAAAATATGACTCATTCCTTTAAGCAGCAAACATTAGAAAATGTTTACTCTGTCTGGCGCTGTACTTGCTGGTCGCATCTGGGCTTCAAAGACATATAGGACCAGAATCTCTGCTGTTCAATGGAATGATAAAAACAAACAGATGACTATGAAAATGTGACCAGCCAGACGACAGAGAAATATACCAGGTGCTACCGGAGCAAAGAGAAGTAGCTCAAAATGAGCTCCAAACCTGAAACTACTTTGAGATCAAGACAAAATTCTGACGTGCTCACCAGAACTAGACAGTAACCAGTGAACACTGATTCAGCATCGACTTTTTCTTCACATCCACTCAGTCTGATCACTGTGACTAGTTCCAACTTCATGAGACCTGTTTAATAAATTTCACCACAAAATTATGAAGTGAGAACGTTGTAAATCAATGACTAGGGGCAATAAGATCATAGGTGAAGAGTGGTGTGAGCTGTGAGATGGTGGGAGACAGGCAGGGCAGCATCTGGGTGCTCACACAGGGGAAAAGATTACACCATGCATATTATTTGATACCAGTGTAGTCAAAACTACCAGAGTTTCTTGTTTCTTGCTATACAGCAATGCCTTTAACCAATTCTGGGACAGAATGAATAGACACAGAGGAGAAGCTCATGAGAGTATCTAGACACACTATGAGTGGAAATGCCTAAGGAGCAGATACATGCAAATGTCCAGTAGAAGATGGAAGCAGACTCAGAGTTGTAAGAGAGGTGGCACTTGCTGAAAGGTTAGAAGTCCTCAGCTGAGAGATGACAACTTGAATCATGGAGCTGGATGACACTGGCTAGAGAGAGTATGGGGAAGTGGAAGAAAAATGCTGAGAACCAACTTTACTATATACAGAGCTATATTGTTCCTTAACTTTTTACTTTGTTATGAGATAATTTTAAACTTTCTTAAACTAGAAATCCCTGATTTTTAAGTCTTTCATCCATAGTAGCTGTTAAGAACCTGGGCTCTGAGGCAGACAAGTCAGGAGCTGGATGATCACAGCAGTTATATAATATTTGTGGGCCTCAGTTTCCTTATCTGTACAATGGGGATATCATAATAAACACCAGAGATGGTGGTGAGAGAATTAGATGACATGAGTTTGACATTTAATGTCATTTAAAGTTCTTAGTACAGTGTCTGGCACAGAGAAAGCAGGCAATAGATGTTAGCAGCTACGATGGTGACAAGGACTAAACTTACTGTCATTCTGACCATATGGCAGGAACTTAATAAATACTGGCTGCATGGTTCTAGATGCTTCTAAAAATTATTCTCATCTTTCAATGGGTGACCCATATAAAGAGTATTTTCTTGATATGGGTTAAAAAATAGTTCACTATATAATACAGACTGAGGTCATTCTCTGTTTATGTACATACAATGGTCACTATATCAAATAACTTGATTGAGGAATTACTGCACTCATATTCCTTCCCCCTTGATATTAAGTAACAGTCTGTTGCGTCTGATCTTTTCCTACTTTACACATTCTAAGTGATGAAGAAAAACAAACAAAAGGCTACTTTTACTAATCACATACAACAACAAAAGGTGAAATAGTTTAGGCAGAAGTAATCAATGCATTCTCAAAGTTCTTGTAGTTTTTATGGTTCCATTACGCTACTTAATAAATTGTATCATAGTTAGCAAGATTCTAGTAAGTTCCTTCCCATAGATTTGAAGGCACCTTGAAGTCAAAAGATGTACGATATTTATCACTCAGGAACCAATGCAGTACCCAGATACCCAGTAAGTGTTATGAATGAATAAATGAATGAGTAAATGAATGAATGAATCAATGAAAGAACTCAGGAACATGAAGGAGAAGGAAAGGGCAATTCCAATGGTACAAAATAAGAAAGGTAGGCCTACAGATGAGCTCTGTAGCTCCTTCTGGCTCAGTTAGTGGTCAGCCTGTGGTTGATTTATCTTATGATGGCATTACATATGTCTACTGTCATTAAAGGTGAAAATCTGTCTCAGTGGATAGACTTTGTTTTGGCTGTCTCAATATAAATAATGCTTTTTTACTCTATATTAAAAATACTTTTTTATTTATATAAAGTATTATCACTTTTATGGAAAATAATTTTATAAACTAAAAAACCACTCACCTGGAAGAAACCAAAAATAAAATATACTGTGGCACATATTTTAAAACTGCATAAATTTACTTACAATAAGGAAGCTAAAAAAAGATAGGGGAGATGTTTAACAAACTCGATGATGAGAACTTAAATAGCTGCACCAAACCTTGTGGATAGCCGGTCCTTTTCAGAAATCTACTATGAAGCAAAGATTCATTTCTAACATCTTATATAATCACCACTGTACAGCGGAATTAGAAGGACCTGGGATTGAAGTACAGTTCCTTCATGTATTTTGACTTTGTAAAATAGGATAAGAATGCCTATCCCATAGAAATTAAGACAATAGTGCCCGAATTGATTATGTAAATGGTCCACCCAGATCAAAATAAAATGCTCTCCTTTCATTGTTTTTTTTTACCATTCCATTATGAAATCAGAACATGATTCCTGGGCCAGAGCACGAGTCACGTCACTCATGGAACTGGGTGAGATCCGGAGGCACAGAGAAACACATGATAATGTCTCCCAGGATAGGACTGGTACAAGTTATTACCTTCTGCGCCTCACAGAGGAGCTTGATGGTGAAAGGAATTATTCAAGAGCACAGGCAGAGGAAAACAAGGAGCGGCAAACACCTAACACTGACTGGCAAGGAGACAGATTAGCTGATCCGCTTGATTCTGAAAATGGGTCACTGTATCCTCAGCAGTAACCTCGGAATTCTAATGACTGTAAAACCCAGTCTATAAGACAAAGTGCCAAACAGAGGAACACAGCAGTGGAGACAAAAGCAAGAAACTCTGGTAGTTTTGACTACACTGGTATCAAATAATATGCATGGTGTAAGATCATCTCGTCTCTAATTAGAACAGAAGGTGCCACTGAAATAACATTCCCCTGGGGTTTTACTTCCTCATCTTTCTTGAAATTACTAACTGAAGAATACTTAAAAACAGTCATGGCTAGGAGTTGATTATCCAGGCTGGGTTCCTGGCTTGTGCTTCATTACTTTAATTTATTTGACTCTCCTTTTCCTCCATATAAATTAGGTAAAGGTAGACCATATATCTCTGAAGTATTTGTCAACACTGAAACTCCATAGGTCTAGGAGCACTTTGCTTTTTGAATGAATCTTGTTTAATTTTATTGGCAATACCAATCTCACATTCCTACAACAGTTTTCTTATTACTTTACTGGAAAAAATTGGGAGCACATCTATGACCATATTTTTTCCCATAAGAACAGCAATTATTATCTGATATATGAAGGTAAAGATGATTTGTTCAAGAATCACAAAATATTCTGAGATTTAGGAAACAGTCTTTTAAAAAGCAAAATGGATACTGTAGGTCCACAGTGAAATACAGGTATTCTGAAAATTTGTGTAATTCCAAAACAGTTTGATTGTAAGGTAGAGTTCTTGCCGAGGCACAGTCATAAACACAGGTGGGAACAATACCCAGAGATTATAGGGGCAGACAAAAAAGGAGGAGCCTCTCCTCCTTCCAGTCTCAATTCAAATGCCACTCTCTGGACCACCGCTTACATCATGCCCTTCCCTTGTGAGCATTATCAAAAACTAAGCTTCATTAACCTTCCATAGCACTTCATCTTTTGTGCACAGACAGCTTCCTTCTCATATTATAATATTTATGCAATGTTTTATCTCTACTACATGCTCTCCACAGACACCCAAACTGCTTTTGATAATAAGTAAATGCTTATGCAATCAATGGTTCCCCAGAACGATGACTCTCAAAGTTGGTTTTATTTTTATTATTATGATTAGAATGCACAGGTAAGAAACCTTTCACTAGTTGTGACCCAGTACACATATACTTCAAGCAAATACATAAAGGAAACAAATGCTTTACATAGCATTGACTCTAACCAAGTGAGGTTCACTGATATTTTCCACTCTTTTCTATTTTACTCTAGTCCATTCATTTCAACTAATAGTAGCAAATAACTAGATTGATGGTTGAGCCTTTACTGAGTCTTGTCCTGCAGTTTAAAAATAGAGGACTGGATCAAGAAGATGTGGTACATAAACACAATGGAAAATACTATTCAGCAATCAAAAAGATACACTCATGCCATTTGCAGCAACATGGATGGAGGGATTATGCTCAGTGAAATAAGTCAGAAGGAAAAAGAAAAAAAATAGATGATTTCACTTATAGGAGGAATACAAGGGAACCAAATGGGGATCAGAAAAAAAAAAACTAGCAGGCAACTATAAATTGGAGACATTCCGCAGGGGAAGGAGAGAGAGAGGGATTAAAACAGGCGGGGAAGAGCACAAGAGACTTTGGTGATGGTTCACAGTGACTTGCAAGTGGGAATTTTAGGGGACTACACTTGAGAGGAGAAATCAAACATGATAGAAAAATGAACAATGATGTAAAATAGAGAAATAGTGCAGCAGAGAACTATTTGAAATGAAAAAGAAAACTAAGGAAGATCTATTTTCTGAAATTCAATTATAATTGGATGACTGAAAAGCCTTTCCCAATCTATTTACTCCTCACCTCCCAACAAATGCTGAAAAGCTAAATATTTATCTTCCTAGACTCCCTTGCAGCTATGCACAGCCATGTCCCATTTCTAGCAAATAAAATTTAATAAGCAAAAGTCATTGACATTTCTTCTAGGAAAGTTTTTTAAAGGTGCCAGATTCTCCTGTCATGCCACTTCATCCCTTTGTCCTCTTCCCCTCTTTTTTGCCTGAAATGGAGACTACACCTGTCAGTACAACCATCACCTACTGACAAGTATAACAAAGTCTGCAAAGAGGAACAAAGAAACAGAAGGAACCTAAGTCCACAACATCGTACCCACCAGATCAGCCATGAGCTGCCTATCCCAGACAATTCACTATGTGAAGCAAATAAAGTCCTTACTTGTTTAAGCCATTCACCGATGTTTTTTGGTTACTTACATTTGGAGATATTCCAAAGCAATCTTACACTCAATACACATTTTTGGATTCAATGATCCTCCACAAGAGGCAAGTTTTAAAAAGGGAAGAGTCTTTTTCTGAAAATTTATTATGGAAGACCTAAAATGCTTTTATTATATAAGAAAGGCTGTGGGTATCTCCAGCATGGAAAATGCTTCCAGTCATCAGTTTATAGAAAATAATATTTTTGAAAAGATTTAAATCATGTATTTATTTCATTCCCAGGCACAGGGCTAGTCCCTGAAGATACTCTAAAACACAGAACCCAACTCCCATCCCTAAGAGGTTTATGGGCTGGTTTGAGAATCAAAGAAATAACAGGCTTTTACAATAACATGAGATAAATATAATGACAGGGTGCGTTCAGTACACTGAGAAGGATCCAAGATGAGGCAGAAGGGACTCACATGCATTTCAAAGTGTTACAGGCAACAGAAACTAACGTATTTTGTTTACTTGTCTTAACTTCTTCATTTCTCTTCCAAAAATGGATATAAATTTTTTTAAAGATTTATTTATTTATACATACAAGCTGGGGTACAGGCCAGAGGCGTGGGGCAGCGAGAGGGTTCACCAGAGACAGAGTGGGGAGCAGAACAGGCAGATCAGAAATACACTGCTGAGGGGAGCAGTGGGCGAGGCAGGAGAGGTCTGCCACACCATGTGGGATTCTCCCTGGCTGGGCGTCGAACTCGTATCGCGTGCTGCTGACATCTCCACAGCGCAGCGCTCAACCACTGTGCCACCAGGGAGGCCCAATATAAAATTTTTTTAATGGAATAATGTGGAGAAATATCTTTCCATGGTGTCCAATAAAGTCCTTGTATGATCACTAAAATGTCCCATGGAAAAGAATTTGTTTTTTCAATTAAATCTCCAAATAGCTTTTCCAAGACTTTCTTTGTATCATCTCACATCACATTTATTTTGCATTTGTCAGTTAAATTGATGCAACTGTCAGAGTTAATTGACTTCTATTTTAGCACTCTGCAAAGATCAACAACCAAAGATAACTGACATTTTTCATTCCTAAACATTTACTTGACCAATAGTAAATTAAAACAGTAAGATAATAAATTTTGTCAAATAAAACAGATAAAAATTTAAAACAACACATTATCAAAAATAAGAATTTTCACTAATATAGTGACTAAATTAATAAAATAAAACTATTAGAGCAAAATAGACATTATGATTACACTGACCTTAATACAGTGGATTCACATTACAACCAGACTCTAAATACGCGGACCCACTTGAGTCTACCTTGGAGTTGGGGGTGGGACAAGTGTTTCATTGTTTTTGTCTTGAATGCAACACCATTGCTCTCAGGGACCATATATTCAAACTAAAAAGTAATGGAGCCTAATTTTTGAAATTGAAACAAACCTAAAAATAATAACCCAATACAAGTAATCACCATGCCTGACTACTACACAGCCAAAAGAAATGGAGATAAGGGAGAGTAAAGGACTGTTAAACACAAATTTCAAGCAATATAGTCTAGATGTGATTTTCATTTTAGTGCATGAGTGTCTTTTTTCTCAAAGAAAACAGAAGATTTTTGAGAACGTTAGAAAACCAAGATCATTGGCAAATTGTCATGTCACAAAGTCCAAGCTTCCTCTAGCTATAAATCCTTCAGTTGTTTATCATTCTCTCTCTCTGCTTAGAACTACCATGTGGGACCATAAAAAAAAAAATTGCATCTTATTATAAATTAGATATCTTAAATGATTTGAGTAATATGCTAATGACTATTTTCTTTTCTTGAAGCATTCTTATTCCCACCTAACTAACCCCACTCTGAGTGACTAGTGCTAATAAAGCACTAGTCTTATTTTCTTTAGGGTTAAAAACTGTTTTTAACACCAATTGTTTTGAAAACTCACCAAAATTGTTTAAATCTGCTCTTAATAAGTTAATTTGTGATTTCAGCCTCTTGGAGATGGCCCCTGAATATTTCTGACCTGCTCAAATTTGAACTATTCTGTCATTTGAGATTTTCCTTTACCATCATCCTGAGGATTCCCTTTGCCTCACTTTTGTGTTGAATCCTTATTTCCTGCTTCTATCTCTCTGACATCCTTACTTTGATGAAACTTATCTTCTAGTAACTTCCTGAGAAGTAAAATTTTTGAGACCTTGAATGTTTGAAAATGTATTTATTCCATCTTCCTGTTCAAGTTGCCTAAAGATAGAACCTGGGCTGAAAATACTTCCCTCAGAATGTGGAAGACACTGCACCATTTTCCTATTGCCTCCTATTTCCAATAGCCTCCTATTGCATTATTGTATCCATGTATTCCAACAGTGCTGTTGAGAAGTTTGCTACCACCCTGATTCCTATCTTTGGGTATACTACCTGTTTACTCCCTTATTCTGAAAACATGATCTTGATCACCTAGTTAAGGTAGCGTTTGCCTTAGTTCTCAACTGCATATATAAAAATTTTCCTTTGTCATTGAAAAATGGCAGCAGGTAGGCAGACAACTAAGGTAACTGGCCCAGTTTGACCAAAATCAACTGCTCTGGGTGAACCAGATACTGTTTTTCATATACTCCATCTAAACCAAACAGAAAGGGCATTTTTCCCTCTAAAATTTCAAAACTAAGGAGTGGTCCAGGGTAACAGGCTCTCAGCATCCTTAGATTTAACATAACGTAGGGATCACCATACACAGTATTTGTTTATAGTCCCTTTTGTTAAAGGATACAGAATCTGAGAAGCAATGAGCAAAGGTCGAATGTTGGACTATACTTAGACAAAACTGCAGTTACCTTTCTGAGGAAAAAGGATTCACAGACAAAGGTGTCAGCCCTGAGGTCTATAATATCTTCTCCATCTGAATCAACACATTCTCTTCTTACTTCCCAGCAGTAAGCCCATCTCAGCTGCTACACCAATTACATTCACCTTCCCTCAGGTACAATGAAGGTTCCAAAGAGGAAGCTCTAACTTGGAAACTTTGCAAATAGAAAAAAGGACACCTCATTTCTACCACAAGAGGTAGCCCTGAATGGGTCTGTTAGGATTCATGGGCCCCTGAGAAGATCCAAAGCTAAGGAAATGACAAGTAGGAAAACTGAAAAGAGGGAAAGAAGATCTGAAAAGAGTGTCACGACAGAAGCAAGAAGAGAGAAAAAAAGGAACAAGAGCAACTAAAATTTACTCTACACCCATATTAGACATTATTATAAGTATGTTAGAAACAAAACAATGTAGGTACAATCACTACCCCCACTGGATAGAGCGAAAAACTGGACACATTCAGAGGGTAAAAACTTGCTCAAGATCACACAGTAAGTGGCAAATCCAAGCTATTAAGCGTGGCAGTTTGACTTAGGCAACAGTGCTCCTCAAATATTACGCACACTGCCTCCATTAGAAATTCATGAGCAGTGAAGTAAGCCAACATTGCTGCAATTATAATATATATGTGTATGTATGCATATAACTGAAATAAAGATGTATAGCATCAGCATTAAAAAGTATGTGAAAAATGGAAGAAAATATAGGCAAAACTCTACATGACATACATCTCAGCAAAATCTTGAAAGACACATCCCTCAAAGCGAAGGAAGTGAAAGACAATATAAACAGATGGGATTACATCAAAATAAAAAGCTTCTGTACAGCAAAAGAGACATTAACCAAAACTAACAGACACCCTACCAACTGGGAAAAGATCTTTGCACACAATA